>JBBPBX010011807.1:0-47507 GCA_038048925.1 Garcialebias charrua
TATTGTTTAAGTTTTTTTTTAAATAAATATGGCAGTTTTTCCATAACTTCAGTTGAAATGGTTCTTATTTTCTACAGACTGTTTGCCTATGGAATGTATCCAGTGGGGCAACACAATAAAGCAGATAAAATGTCCCTGACAGGAGATATATAATTTCACCTTAATATCGGTTTGTAATATCGGTTAATATCGTAATCGGAAATTAAGTGTTAAACAATATCGGCATATCGAATATCGGCAAAAAAGTCAATATCGAGCATCTCTACTAATAATAATAATGTTCCCTGAGCATGAAAGAAAAAGGCACACTGATTATTATTGCTACCCATTAAATCCGTGAGTGTAAACAGAGCACTCTGATTATGTTTTTAAACGTGAATAATAATAATAATAATAATGACTAATAATACTGACATTCCCTGAGTGTAAAACAAAGTACACTAATTATATTTCTCATTTTGCAATCGACTCGATGTACACACTCGCCTCTTCAGGGGACGTGAACACTCGTGTGGTTCCCTCATGCGTGATCTTCAGCCGGGCCGGGTGGAGCAGGCCGAACCGAACACCCTGGATGTTGCGAAGTTTGCGGCGACACTCAGTGAAGGCGGCCCGCGCGCGAGCCGTTCTGGCAGTGTAGTCGGGGAACACAAAGATATTTGTACCGTTCACTTTGATCTGCTGCTGCTCCTTCGCCTTCGTCAGGATTTTCACACAGTCCGTGTGGTAGTGTAGCTTAGCCACAATTGGACGGGGCCGCTCGCCTGCCTTCGGTTTGGGTACTGGGATGCGGTGAGCATGATCGAGCAGCGGGTCCTCCTCGAAGCCGAAGGCCTCCTTTAGCATCCGGGAGACCGCAGCCGTTGTAGCCGATGAAGGGTCATCCTCCGGGACACCGATAATCCGGATATTCTGACGTCGGGACCGGGATTCAAAATCGTCACATTTATCCTCCAGCTGTGCCACCGTCTTCGTGAGGCTCTCGACTTTTTTCCGGAGGCTAACGATGTCATCTGTGCAGGTGGAGACGGACTTCTCCACCTCTGCTACCGTTAGCTTTAGCCCCGTGAGGTTCTCCTGCACTGCAGCTAGCCCCGATGATAGCTCATTTTTGAAGGCGGACAGCTCGGCGTTGATCGACGAGAGACTTTCACCCAGAGCGGCTTGGAATTCTGCTTTAATTATAGCAGTAAAGTCCTCTCGGAGAGCCACCAGCAGCTCCTGTTTGAGGCTGCCGACGTCACAAACTGTAGCGGCAGCTGCTGCTTTAGACGGAGGAGGTGACCCAGGATAGCTCGAGGTTCCGACACGAGGAGCAGGCCACAGGTGAGCATCGATCGAACTTACTCCTTTAGCTCCTTTAGCAGGCTTTGGTGGCATTTTGGCGATCGAACAGGAGATATGCGTTGAATGTGTAAGTTGTCTATTGTTTGCGGTCAAAATCGGAAGAAAGTGCCAGGCATTAGTTGGAAAACAGGCCAGTTCCGCAGGAGCGCACCTGAACACAACTTATCCCACCGCCATTCAGCCGGAAGTCTTACCCGCTTCTTCTATTTTGGGTCACGGGGTTGCTGGTGCCCATGTCCAGCAATCACAGTGCGAGGGGCGGGGTACACCCTGGACCTTGCAAGTCCATCACAAGGCCACATAGAGACAAATGAGACAAACAATCATTCACTCTCTCACTCACACCTAGGGACAATTTAGAGTTACCAATCAGCCTAACATGCAGGTTTTTGGTCTGTGGGAGGAAACCGGAGTACTCGGAGGAAACCCACGCATATACAGAGAGAACATGCAAACTCCGACCAAAAAGATCCCCAAATGAGATAAGATCTGGCAACCTTCTCACTGAGAGGAAACATTTCTATCGTGGCACCACTGCCCCACTTTGTGCTATTCCATACTAATTTTGAATGCTAAATAAACAAAACGTGTTGTTGTTTTCAAATCTATATCAAAGTGTCTGGCTTTTCCATCTGTCACTGCCCCACTCTGAAGGGTTCTCAGCCAGACTGACATATAGTGTGTGCATGCAAAATGTCTGAGTTGTGAGGATGTCACCTGTTTCTCACCTGATTCTCTTCTTAATTGTCCACAGGTGTCTTCCTCTGGTCTCGTTAGTGACTAGTATTTAGTCCCTGTGACTTTCTCAGTCCGCATCGCAGGCAGTAAGTCAGGCTCGTTTCCGGTGATAGTTGGACTCCGCCAAGGTTGCCCTTTGTCACCGATTCTGTTTATAACTTTTATGGACAGAATTTCTAGGCGCAGCCAAGGTGTTGAGAGGATCCGTTTTGGTGGCCTTAGAATCGCTTCTCTGTTTTTTGCAGATGATGTGGTCCTATTGGCTTCATCAGCTCGTGATCTACAGCTTTCGCTGGAGCGGTTTGCAGCTGAATGTGATGCGGCCGGGATGAGGATCAGTTCCTCCAAATCCGAGGCCATGGTCTTGAGCCGGAAAAGGGTAGCGTGCCCTCTCCGGGTCGGGGAGGAGGTCCTTACCCAAGTGGAGGAGTTTAAGTATCTCGGGATCTTGTTCACGAATGAGGGAAAACTGGAGCGTGAGATCGATAGGCGGATAGGTGCAGCGTCCGCAGTGAAGCGGGCGCTGTACCGGTCTGTCGTGGTGAAGAGAGAGCTGAGTCAAAAGGCAAAGCTCTCAATTTACCGATCGATCTACGTTCCCACCCTCATCTATGGTCATGAGCTTTGGGTTATGACCGAAAGAACAAGATCTCGGATACAAGCGGCTGAAATGAGTTTTCTCCGCAGGGTGGCTGGACTCTCCCTTAGAGATAGGGTGAGAAGCTCAGTCATCCGGGAGGGACTCGGAGTAGAGCCGCTGCTTCTCCACATCGAGAGGAGCCAGTTGAGGTGGCTCGGGCATCTGGTTAGGATGCCTCCTGGACGCCTCCCTGGTGAGGTGTTCCGGGCATGTCCCACCGGGAGGAGACCCAGAGGAAGACCCAGGATACGCTGGAGGGACTATGTTTCTCGGCTGGCCTGGGAACGCCTTGGGATTCCCCCAGAGGAGCTGCTCCAAGTGGCTGGGGAGAGGGAAGTCTGGGCCTCCCTACTTAGGCTGCTACCCCCGCGACCCGACCCCGGATAAGCGGAAGAAAATGGATGGATGGATGGATGGACTTTCTCAGGAAGGTAGCAGTTGGTTTCCTGACTTCACACGTGGAGGAGCTGTTTTCCTGAGGCTGCAGTGGCAAGTCCTTGCACATGACGTTAATTGAGCATTGTCCTTCCATGGTGTCATGATTCTGCTGTTCTGCTCCACCTGCTCTCCCACGGGCTCCTGCTTTGTCTGCACCAAGGGTCCCCTTTGGGGGCCTGGTAAGTTTTTGCTGCCTCACCAGCAATTAATCCTGTATGATGTTAGTGTAGTTCACTAATTGTCATTTTTGTCTCTCCGAGCCATCTGGTCCTCCTGTTATGGGTCCATCCTTCCACGCCGGCCGGTCCAGATTCCAGCTAGAACCGGCCCTGGCGTTCCAGCAAATCCAGCTCCTGCCCGGATTGTGACATGAGTCATGATTCCCTTTCTTCAAGTATCACATCCAGCAGCTGGTTTAACAAATAGAACGTTAAAGTTTGAGTTTTTCTCTAGCATTAATTCTTGTCTTTCTTTTGATACTAAAAAAACAAAACGTGTTTTTTTGTTTGTTTGTTTTCTCTCTCTCTGTGTGTCACGCTTCACGCCTGTTAGGTTAGATTTTAATATCACTCTGTACACTGCTTGTTGTTTCTGGATTCTGTTCTGTCTTGTCGGTATGTGGGTTTAGGTTTGTCTTCACTTTGAAACCGGTTTGTCTTCACCGCTGCGCTGATTAGTTTCAAAACAGCTCCACCTACTGCTACACCCTTTATAAGCCAAACTCTCACACCAGGTATTTGTCAGATAGTCGAAAACTGTTCAGAGTAAGTAGTTATCCTGCGCCCGTTCTGTCCCTCTCCCTGTTTCACGTATCCTCGCCTCATTGATTTCCTGGTTATCTGACGTCTCGCCTGCCTGTACTTCTGCATCTGCCTTCTCCCTCTCGGACAGTTGTTTACTGGATTCACGTTACTGACCCTGGATCGCCTCACTTTGTCTCATCGCCTGTCCCTATTTGGATTATCTGGTCTTCTGCTTCGCCTGCTGGATTACGTCACTGACCCCTCGCTGTGATTGGCTGTACTCCTTCACCGGCATCAGCCACACCCGCAGCGGACCTGATCAGCTGGAGTGTCTCCCCGCTCTGAAACCCCATCCACCTGTGAGACGGTTAGTGGTTACTAGGCATGTAACGGTACAAGTGGGTGTACCGAACCGTTTCGGTACAGCACGTTCAGTTCGGTCCACCTGCGTACCGTTTCGGTTATTTTTTCACTCATTGAACGTTATTAACGGGGGAATATATGCACTGCGGAACTAAATTTCCTGGGCGTGTTTCAGCTCGGAGCTATTATCGCGAAGCACGCGCAGCATTTAACCGTTAGCATGTTGTGTACTGTCTTCTGTTTGGGAACGTAATGGCTTTCTTGATGAGCGCACATTCAAAGCTGTGTGGACGTGTTTTACAAGACTGGATCTGCAGCAACACGTCTAACGTGAATGCGTTGGAAACGACATCACCCGAACGTGAACGAAGAAAAGCAGCTGTTGCTGAAACAGCGCTAACAACAGCTGCATTAAAACTACTGTACTTCATCAGGTGATTCAGATCGGTCCAGAGCAATAACACAAACTGTATGAGTTTTTAAAGATCTGGATCTAAGTCTGAATGTTGTTTATGCGCAGGTTTTAAAGTTACTGATCCTCGCTATGAGACATCCATCACGTCAACACCAGTCAAAAACTTCAGCTCTTTATGAAAAAACTAAAACTGATTGTCAACAAGTCCTGGAGCAGATTTAAGCTCTGCCCTGATGATGAGTGAGATTCAACCGTTCAAGAGGTATTGTTCTTTTATTATTATTTATTATTATTATTTAAAATCAGAATCTTATTAACTTGTTTTTTTACCTCTGTGTTTTATTTCCAATGTTGGACAGAGAGGTAGCATCTCTTCTTCCACTTCAGGGACAGACATCCACCAGAGATCACCTGCTGCAGCTAAGAAGTGTGTGATGACTGAACAGAACTCTGAACTGTTCCAGGACCTGTCCCACTTGGAGGAGCAGGTCCAAGAGGTTGTGAGTACAGTAATGAGGACAAATACAGCCACACTGCTGCTACTGGACAAAAACTTGATTAGTTAGATTGTAAACAGTCTGTTGCTGCTTATTGTTCTGGTTCTGACTGTTATTGTATTTATTAAGATTTTTATTATTGTTAATATACAGTAGTTTATTTATTGTAGAGTGCTGTTTATTTAAAATATCATCCAAATGGGTCACTTTTATTTATTACTACAATACAATACAGTACAAATGTATTTTTGGCATATTTTCAAAATAAAAAATTTTGTAAGACTTTATTATTTTTTTTTTTGTACCGAAAATAAACCGAACCGAGCCCTCCTTGTAGTTGAACCGAACCGAAATGTGATTTTAGCGTACCGTTACACCCCTAGTGGTTACTTCTCATTGACTGTTAAGTTTCATTTCACCATCAGACCACTAACCGTTCTCCTCCATCCTACAGACTCGTTCCAGCCAGTGGGTCCCTGATTGACACCAGAGCCAATCTGAGCAAAAAATAAAAACTTGATTTAATTGTCTAACTTTTGTGGTGATTTTGGTCCGTTCATTTGGGGGTTCATAACAGAACTATCTGGCCAAAATTATGGACCACTCACCTTCTGAAGACTGGCGCTCTGGTGTCGAAGGGGCTATTTCTAAATTAGAATCAGGCATGACTGACATAGTTCTTATGTTAAAAGAGAAGGCATCCCAAACTCCCCAGTAGGACTCAGGTGCTGTCAGACCACCATCAGAACCGGCCCGGGAGTCCAAGTTAACCCCACCAGAACTGTTTTCTGGAGATCCCGACCAATTTATCACCCAGTGTGAAATCCATTTTCAGCTCCAACCGTCCTGTTTCACCTCCGAGAGGTCAAAGCTGGCATATATGATCTCCCTCCTCTCTGGCAAGGCCAAGAGGTAGGGAACCACCGAATGGCAATGGGACTCACCTTTTTGCTATGTTTTTCAGACTTTTGCCAAGGAACTGTGCCGAGTCTTTGATCCTGTTCTTCCTGAGCGAGAGGCGGCCAGACGCCTTTTCTCCATCACTCAAGGTAACCGTTGAGTTACAGAATATATCATTGACTTTCATTCTACCGCTGCAGGCAGCCACTGGAATGAGGAGGCACTCACAGATGCCTTTTTTGGGGGACTTAATGACTACATTAAGGATGGATTGGCGCTAAAACGCTACCCTGAGTCACTTCAGGACCTCGAGGAGTTAGCCACCTGGGTGGACCTTCGCTTGGCTGAGTGCTCGAGGGATCGAGGTTCACGCCACTCACCAATCACCAAGTTTGTGGATGAGGTCCGGCAGCCTGTTCACGCTCTGAACCCACCTCCTAGACCTGCTTCTCTCACCACGGAGGAACCCATGCAACTGGGCTGCAGCCGACTCACTCCTGCCGAGCGTGAAAGAAGACGCAAGGGTAACCTCTGTTTCTACTGTGGTGGTGTTGGACACGTTGCCTCCTCCTGTCCGGTAAAAGGACCTGCTATGTGAACGCGAGGGGATGTTTACTGAGCAGGACTAAAGAGTCTGAACTCCTCTCACCGTTTACCCTGAATGCAGACCTCGTCGTCCCGGGTAAGTCTCCCACCTCCATTAAAGTGTTCATTGACTCCGGGGCTGATACTGGATTCATTGACTATGGGTTTGCAGTCGGTCAGGGATTAAGATACTTAATTCCCCTAAGAAACATTCTGTGGTGGCCTTGGATGGTCACCCACTGAACACTTTGTCTTAGATCACTGAACCTGTCACATTACACGTAGGAGGCAATCACAAAGAAACAATAAACTTTTTGGTAATTAACTCTCCTAACTCACCGATAATATTGGGTGCCACCTGGCTGAAAAAACACAACCCTCATTTTGACTGGAGAAGTGGGGAGATTTTAGGCTGGTCTGAGGAATGTTTGTCCTCCTGCCTCATGGACGCTGTGCTGTCTAAAGACTCTGTGACTGTTTCTGAGGATTATTATCCTGATCTCTCTAATGCCCCTTTTCCACTTGGTGGCGCGGGTCGGTTGTGACATCATGTTTGCATGCCAAACGCGCGTTGGACACCATTTCCACCGCCGCACCAAGATTCCGGACTGATTTCAGAGCAGGGTTGAGGCCGGCTGTAAGCGAGCCGTGGGGAGAGGCTGGACTGGAGTTTGAGGAAGTGGCTGCGGCGAGGGAGAAAACACCGAAGGACTTTACAAGATTAACACGGTAAAAAAAATATTTGTATTTAAAATTATAGCAAAGATGTGTCTTAAGCTGAACTATTCCTTAATAAATTCACGTAGTGGTCAAAACGGCAGGATTTTAAAAAGTAATTTTGCCATGTGCACGTGCGGTCGATCGGCATTCTTTCTTTTGAATGTAGCTAAATAAAAGCTTAAAAAATATATTTCATAGCTGGCTTTATACCACGAGGGTTCCTCAGGTGAACAATTTCTTAATAATGTCACGTTGTGGTCAAATCAGCTGGATTTAAATTGATTTGTTTTGACTACTTCCAAACCTGTCACATGTGCTACGAAAATAAATTGTAAAAAATTCGAATTTTAATTCAAATAACTCCAACAGCTTACAGTGTGTACATGAACATCTTGTGATTACACTATGTTAGTTTGAAAAATATCTGCTTTGTGGTTTCTGAGATATAAGATATATGTATATATATCTTATATATATATCTTATAAAATATATCTACATATAAAACCGTATCTATATCTACATATAAAACCGTATCTAGACTGAATTACCGGTAACCATGTTTTTCTTTTTTTACAGTTAAGAGAAAGAAGTCAACACCAGCATTTATCAACTTGTGTCTTCTGGAGGAAGCCCATGAGACAACGGGGAAAAAATCATTTAGGTGGATGCAGTATTTATTTTTGTGCTTTTTTCACTTCTTAGTTTTCATAATAATCCTAAACATATTTTACAATGTTAAGTGTGTACAGTATAGTGTTTGTTTAAAAACATACTGGAAGTTAAGAATATTTTCCATTTGCATTTGACCTTTAAAGAATCATAAGAAAAAGATTATTAGATTTGAACAGCCCTCCATCCATCCATCCATCCATCCATCCATCCATCCTTCCTGATGTCAGGTCATGGGTAGTGCAGCAGCTTTTCCCAGGATGCACAGATGTCAACATGAACCCATCCATCCATCCTTCCTGATGTCGGGTTGTGGGTGCAACAGCATTTCCCAGGATGCACAGACGTCAACATCAACCCAGATGAAGCTGTTCTTGGATGCCCAAACAAGTTTCCTGATCAACAAACATTTAATTATTAATACTTTGTTTTTACGTTTAAAGAAACACGCTTTTAATGTTTAAGGGACAGTTTAAACCAAATTATCCATTTGCATTTGACTTTGAATTATCCCTGACAAAATATTACCGTTTAAATTTAATGAAATACTAACCTTTAATATTACAGGGCCAATTGAAACCTAATTAATTCCTAATCTGTACCTTACTGTAAAAATAGTTTAACTGATTACAGGGCAGTGCGATCGATGTGTTAAGCAATGTTAACAGGAACCTTGTGCATATATGAGAATAATCTTTATTATAAAGAAACAAAATGGAAAACACATGGGTTTAAAACAAGCTGAAAAGGCAATAAAGTAAGATTAGAGCATTAAATAGCTCAAGGGACATTACCGCCAACAGGTGGTGAGACAAGGTCCTGCAGGGTGTTCTTCTTCTAACTTTTTGTGGTGGCTAGTAAATAGCTTGAGGTAACACTACCGCCACCATCTGGTAAGACGAGTAGGATTCTGGACCCCGCCCACAGAAATGTAATGGAAAAACAACTACATGTGAGCCGAGCCAAACTGAACCAGACCGGACCAGACTGATCCGCTCTGCGCCGAGCGAGTGGAAAAGGGGCATAAGGTACCCATCGAATATCATGACCTCAAAGAGGTGTTTAACAAGTCCAAAGCACCACCCTGCCTCCTCACCGTCCTTATGACTGCCCTATAGACTTACTTCCCGGCTCCACTCCCCCTAGGGGTGCTCTCTACTCCCTTTCCGCTCCGGAACAAGTAAACATGAGGGACTACATCAGGGAGTCCCTCCAGGCGGGCATCATTCGGCCATCTGTCTCTCTAGCCGGGGCGGGGTTCTTTTTTGTTAGTAAAAAGGATGGATCACTCCGTCCCTGTATTGATTACAGAGGTCTCAATAAGATTACAGTTAAGAACAGTGTAGTGATACAACCGTGACCTCAGAAACACTTCTCTGATCGCTCTCAGTAATGAACTTTTTGGGAGTTATTCCTGAAGGGACAGTAATACTTTTATTACATTTATTTGAATCAAAACACATATTATTTCAGAAGAGACTTCCTTTTAATGTGTGTTAATTCAGAATTAATTCTGAGAATAACTTGTCATTGTTTGATCATGTTTTATGCTATTTCAAAATGTTGATCACTTCTTCATATGATGAATCAAACGGTGAAAGCGAATTAATATGTCAGACTGAACTCCTCAGTTTTGTTAGAAGTTAGAATACAGTTTTAATCAGTTGCTTTATGAAGCTGGCTCCAGTCTAATCTGTTTCTCTCTCTTCATTCTAAACAACTTCTTCTCTGTTCTAAAAAACTGATCCTCTCCTATACGAGTGACCTTCATTCACTCTCTCCCTTCCACTGGTTTGTTTGAACCAATCGGAGAAGAACAAGTCACTGATCTCAGATCCTTTCTTAAAAGTTCTAAGCTTTGCTGGAACTTGCAGAGTCTGTGGAGGAACTCAAGCCATGAGGTTCCCCAAAAGAGCTGAATGAACGCCAGTCACACGCTAAGGACGTGTCATTCAGTTAAAGAGTTATAACATGCCTGTTATAAATCCATTTCAAGCTGTAAAAAGCTTCACTTTAGTGAGATTCCTTCAAAGGAAGCTCTTATCTTGAAAAGCCAAACCAGGAACTGCTGTTACTTCAGTTCGAGTCAAGGCAGACGTCTGGAGACGCTGAGAACGGTAAATGAACTGGCCAGTTGGACCAACTGGGGACTGACCGTCTTCACGAGGTAACAAAGTCGTCAAATGCTTTGCCCAGTGTACCAACGTGTAGCCGAGATCGGCCGGAGAGCTGCCATGTTTCTGGTTAAAACACATATAGATAGTACCTCTCCTCATCCTTCATTTTCTTTCATCCTCCATTTTCTCTTCTCTGAAACTTTCTTATTTTAAGTAACTAAACTTTAAGTTTATTGTGCCAGCAGAGTATAAGTTAATAACACCCATAACTTGTGTTCTGTTGTTCCTATGAAAATTACAGACGCGTGTTTCATCTGCTGAAGTAAAGTTATAGGAAAAAATGATCAACCAGTAATGTAAATATGTTGTGATGTAAGTTATGATTCTGTTAAATAAATGGTTCAGTCCTGCTGTACCAACATAAGTTAACATTTCATGTCTTTACATTATCACCACCTAGTCACAGATTTATTGAATATTGAACTGAAAAAGAGAGAACTCGTTTAATTAATTATGTATTTTTGTGTCAGTCTAAACCCTGCCAATTTACATCTAAAATATAGGTAAATCAGTAAACTGATAAGCGCCTATATATCATTGCAACAGATACCCTCTACCGCTCATGAACTCTGCTTTTGACCTTCTACAAGGAGCCAACCTGTTCACAAAATTAGACTTACGCAATACATATAATCTTGTCCGCATTCGTAAGGGGGATGAGGGGAAAACCGCTTTTAACACCCCCACCTGTCATTATGAGTACTGTACTTAGTCATCCCTTTTGGGCTAACCAATGCCCCCGCCGTGTTTCAGAACTTGGTGAATGACATTCTGAGAGGCATGATTAATCGGTTTGTTTTCATTTATTTAGACAACATTTTAATTTTTTTCAAAAGACCTTGCCACACACCGCCAACAGGTACGGGCCGTTCTCACTCGGCTTCTACAGAATGGTCTCTATGTCAAAGCTGAAAAATGTGACTTTCATGTTTCCACTACCTCATTCTTAGGTTTTGTTATTTCTCCTAATAAGATGGAGATGGACCAAAGCAAGATTGCAACGGTCTTGGACTGGCCTATCCCCAGAGACCGTAAACGGCTCCAACGGTTTCTGGGGTTCGCTAATTTTTATAGACGTTTTATCAAGGGTTACAGTCAAATCTCCAAACCCCTTCATACATTCACATCTACTAAAACACATTTCTTTTGGACACCTGTCGCCAATAAGGCTTTTTCCACACTCAAATCTCTGTTCTTTTCCGCTCCCGTCCTCCAGGCCCCCAACCTTGATGAACCTTTTGTTGTAGAGGTTGATGCCTCTGGTACAGGGGTGGGGGCTATCCTCAGCCAACGTAGCCAGGAGGGTTGTCTTCACCCCTATGCCTTCTTCTCTAGAAGTCTCTCGTCAGCTGAACGAAACTATGACGTAGGCGATCGGGAGCTTTTAGCAGTCAAACTGGCCCTGGAGGAGTGGCACCACTGGCTGGAGGGCTCAAGGTTTCCTTTCCAAGTATGGACTGACTACAAGAACCTGGAGTATCTCCAGTCAGCTCGCCACTTAAACCCTCGCCAGGCCAGGTGGGCACCCTTTTTCTCCTATTTCACCCTGTCCTATCGCCCGGGCGAGAAGAATGTTAAACCTGATGCTCTATCTCGTATTTCTGAGGGCGACTCTCCTTCCCTTGTGGTTGAAGAGAACTTCATCCTCCCAGAGTCTACCCGTCTAGCTACCACCCATTTAGAATCTGACCTGAGATGTCTCAACCAGTCTCTTCCTCTACCCAGGGGCGCAAATAGCCACTATGCAGGTTATGCAAGGCATAGGGGCGCTGCACTAAAGGGGGCGCCAAAACCATCTCTAGAAAAAAAAAATTCTAGCAGGCATTTTCTTTAACTGCATGAAATGATCAAAACCGGAAACAGCACTGATTAGGCGCCCCCCCTGCTCCCTCACCTCCCTCCTCCTATCTCTCTGCTCCCCCTTCACACACAGGTGGCTGTGAATACGCACCCCTAAGAGAACACTCAGGCGCGTTGATTTTTTTAAATTTTTTATCTTGCACCACCACTCGTGCACTTGACTTTGGAGCGGCAGAAAGAAAAAAAACTATCCGGGGCGCAAAACAGAAAAGGGAAAAGGGAGAAGGATAAAGATGTTGGCAGGATGAAAAAAAGTCTTTCAATGTGGTTAAAAGATATTAGGTAAGTACCGTCAGTGTATTAGCAGGACAGGAGGGTTGTAAATATTCAGATTAGCTAAAGCTAGCCTAAGAAGAATCTTCCCATATTTGGCTGCTAAATGTTGCCTCCCCTACTGACACGATTTTTATGACTACAGTATTTGATACATGTCACGCACATCCACACACTAAGTGTAAGAATTAGCTACATAAAACTCAGGAAATATTAACACAGGAAAGCTAAACTGTTGTGGCAGCAGTTCCCAGCTATGTTCCAACTATTAGCCCTCACTGCTGCAATTTATTCACTCATATGTACATTTATTATTATTGATTCTTTAATTAAATATGAGTTGTACAAGTTTATGTGTGTATCAGACAAATTAGTCCTCAGTGTCACTATAGCCCTTAGACTCAAAAAGGTTGGTGACCCATGCTCCCAACCTTTTTGGCAGAGGGACACTTGAGTTTAAATGTCTTATTTAATATCACTACAGTGGTGTGTGTTGTGATGTATCTGGTAAGTCAGATCAGATGAAATGTCCAGTCAGTAACTGTTATCCAACAAGGAGATCATTTAAATTAAAGTTTCATTTCTGTTGTGGTTTGACTGCTGTATTTTTAAACCCACTTAACACAAATGGTAAATGGAGCTTCTTTATATAGCGCTTTCCAGCCCCCTATGAGGGGCCCCAAAGCGCTTTACAATACCAACCATCCACCCATTCATACACACATTCATACACCGGTAGCGGCAGACTGCCATGCAAGGCGCCATCCAGTCCTACCGGGAGCAACTCCGGGTTAAGTGTCTTGCCCAGGGACACAACGACACATTCATTCAACCTTTATTTATACAGGCTAGCCTCGTTGAGTCACGGGGACTCATTTACAAGAGGGACCTGTCTCACTCACACCAAACAACCATCCACTCTCACACTCACACCTAGGGTCAATTTAGAGTCACCAATCAGCCTAACAAGCATGTTTTTTGGTCTGTGGGAGGAAACCGGAGTACCCGGAGGAAACCCACGCATGCACGGGGAGAACATGCAAACTCCACCCAGAAAGGCCCCGGACTGGGATTTGAACCGGCAACCTTCTCGCTGAGAGGCAGCTGCTCTACCAGTTGTGCCACCGTGCTGCCCTGCACATGGTGTGGGGAACTGGGATTCGAACCTCCAACCTTCCGATCGGGGGACGACTGCCATTACCACTATGCCACGGCCGCCCAACACAACACAAAATTAATGCCATTCAGCTGTGAGGATGGAGAGAAGGAAGAGAAGATGACAGAGGAAGAATCAGGACAGACTGGGGAAGGCAACAGGTTGGTCTAATGCAGGTGGAAGTGAGGGAACAGCTACCGAGGGACTGAGAGAAATGCAATTTCGGTCCTGTGTATGTCCTGTACATATTGCAGTTCTGACAATAAAGTTGACTTTGACTTTGACTTAATCCCAAGCAATAACATGTAAACATTATTTTTAAAAACTGCATTAAGATCTGTAATTTTTACAACTAATATATAATGCTTTTTTGACCATATGACTTAGTGCAGAATACCACAGACAAAGGGTGAAGGAGACAGACACGAGGTCAGTGATAGAGGAGACAAGTGATGACATCAGGTAGGAATAATTACATTAGGGAGGCAACAAAAACCTATACTGTATACCATGATGGTTTGAATTTCTGATGACCATCTTTCATTGTCTTCTTTCACGGAAAGTAACAGTTTAAATGTCATAAATGTTAAAACACTGACATGGACTCCAGGCTGTTAAGATTTCATATTTCCGCTACATAAAATGTTGAGCACTGATTACCACTATTGTTATATATTGTTACTTTATTAAACTTCTTATTTGTTTATGATTGAAATGATCACCTCAAAGTCAAGTCAAAGTCAACTTTATTGTCAGAACTGCAATATGTACAGGACATAAACAGGATTGAAATTACGTTTCTCTCAGTCCCTCGGTGCAACAGATATTAACCTGATATAATATGTAACATTAAAAAAAATCTGTAAAATTGCTACTGTATTTTCTAAGTGCATGACTAAGGGAGGAAAGCTGTATGAGGCGGCAAGTAAAAAGGAGCGGGGGGAGGGGGGGCGCCGTTTATGTTTTCGCATCCACCTCAAAAATATGTAGTTGCGCCCCTGCCTCTACCTCCTGAATGTCCGAGGGATCGTCTTTATGTCCCTCCTGATTGGGTCAGAAAGGTGTTGGAATTTAGACATAGCTCTCGTATCTTCGGTCACCCGGGCCTAACCAAGACCCTCGCTTTGGTCCGGTCCCTGTTCTGGTGGGAGACCTTGTCCAGGGATGTCAATACCTTTGTACGTTCTTGTCCCGCCTGTTCCCAGTCCAAAACCTCTAGGCGTCCCTCCTCTGGACTTCTTCGTCCTCTTCCTTGTCCTTCTCGTCCCTGGTCCCACATTGGTATGGACTTTGTCACTGGTCTTCGCAACTCCGAAGGTAACACGGTCATTCTCACCGTTGTAGATCGTTTCTCCAAGATGACTCATCTTGTACCCCTTAAGAAACTGCCATCTTCTAAGGAATTAGCCCACATCATGGCCCGTGAAGTATTTAGACTTCACAGACTCCCTCTTAATATTGTTTCTGACAGGGGCCCTCAGTTTGTCTCTCTCTTCTGGAGAGAGTTCTGTAGCCTGCTTAGTATTTCCGTCAGTCTCTCTTCTGGCTTCCATCCTGAGACTGACGGCCAGGTAGAGAGGGCTAACCAGGAGGTGGAGGGTAAGCTTAGACTCCTTTGCCAGCAGGACCCTGAGAAGTGGTCCTCCGCTCTCCCTTGGGTGGAACATGCCATTAATTCTCTCCCCTCCTCAGCCACTGGTCTTTTCCCCTTTTATGTTGTGTTCGGTTATCAACACCGGCTGTGTCTCAATTCAGGGGCTGCATCCTCATGAGTGCGCATTTGTCGGCCGCATACGTCATTGCCCCGCGCGGAGGACTGTCCCAATTCGAAGACTCCTCCTCATGCGGCCGAGGAATGCGGCCTACTTCCTGCCGAAATCGAAGGATGCATTCGTGAATCCTTCCAGACGGAGGCTATCCCAGAATTCATAGCGCCAGCAGAGATTTCGCGGGGGGGGTGGGACTTTCTGCGTGCAGAGTCGGGCTGCTGTGTGTTGTTGAGTCATCAGCTCGTTTTAAAAACAACCTCAGCGCGAATATTCATTGAACCTTTGTTTATTTAGTCATCTCAAACAACCTCAGCTCGAATATATCTCATTAAAATTTAACTTCAGAAACGACAAAAAAAATTGTGTTAGCTGAAGAACTGATTACAAATCAGATTATTTTACACGTGCGTAGCAAGGATATTCTGAGGGGCAATCTTTTAAAACCCAGAGTGGACCAGTGAGGAGCAAGCTGTCGAGTAGCTCAACTGGTTAAACAACCTGCGGTTGGCGCAGAGATACTTTTCTCGAAGCTGGTTCGAATCTCACTCGGTACGGTTAAAACTTATTTTACGTTTGTCTTTTATTGGATAAAAAAAAAGAAGGAGTTTCACAAACTCCTTCCTTTTAATCTCAGTCCTCATTTTTTTATCCAATAAAAGACAAACGTAAAATAAGTTTTAACCGTACCGAGTGAGATTCGAACCAGCTTCGAGAAAAGTATCTCTGCACCAATCGCAGGTTGATTAACCAGTTGTGCTACTCGACAGCTTGCATTTTGTAGGTCCACTCTGGGTTTTAACAGATCGCCCCTTATAAGCTGATTTGTAATCAGTTCTTAACAAACAGTAAGCTCAGAAATACTAATATATATACATGTATTCAGATAAATAATATATTTTAGCGGCGTCCCTTCTCTTTCCACACACACCAAGCGGCACACAAGAACTTCCCACCCACTTCAAGAGAACGCCCCACCCACTTCAATGCCGGCTCTCCTGAAGGCTAGACCGTCCCATTTCAGCAGTTTCACTCAGCCCACCCGGTCTTGTGAGTGCGTGGCCTACTCGGCCCAGCTAGGCTGGGTCCTCATGAGGATGCAGCCCCTGAATTGAGACACAGCCACCCTGTCTTTTCTGTTCAGGAACGTGACGCTGCTGTTCCTTCTGCCCATTTAGCAGCCCTCAGGTGCCAGAGGGTCTGGAGTAGAGCCAGACTAGCCTTGCTCAAAACTACGGCGGTCTATATTAAAAAAGCTGACCGCCGCAGGACCCCTCAACCCGACTACAGGGTGGGTCAGAAGGTCTGGCTCTCCACCAAGAATCTTCCCCTCAAGGCGCAGTCCCATAAGCTTGCTCCCCGTTTTATTGGTCCTTTCTCCATTTCCAAGATCATCAACCCTGTTTCTGTTCGTGCCTCCCTGCCCAAGTCCTTCCATGTCCACCCCATGTTTTATGTTTCTTGTGTCAAGCCCGTGGTCTCCTCTGGTTTTCACCCCACTGTTCGCTCTAGGGCTGAAACAACGAATCGATAAAATCGATAAAAATCGATTTTTAAAAGTGTTGGCAACGAATTTCATCATCGATTCGTTGTGTCGCGCGATTATGCATCTTTCACGGCGCCGCGGAGCTGTTTTGTTCACCGGTAAAGCTTTTGTCAAAGGCAAGCTGGCTGACTGAATAAAGTTTGAAAAAAAAAAAAAAAACTCTGCAACGTCAGCGTGCTGCGCCTGCGCGTGTGTGGCGCTTCTGAACAGAGCGAGGAGGGAGGAGGAAACAGAGCAGAGACTGTTTTCAAAGTCTATTTTACAATGACCGACGCGATGCAGAGAAAACTGTAAATAAGTCCTACAACGTGTGGGAGTTCGACGCTTCATAGATAAAAAAGCTTTGAAAAGTGACGACGCGACACGAGATAACCACGCAGATGAAATGTAAACATGACGGGCTTCACCACCGTGTGAATGAAGGAAGATCAGCAGGTAAGTCAAAACATATTTGTTCTGTTTCAAAGAGAGAAAACGTGATGCCAGTGTCTCTGGTAGCTGAAGCTGCTTGTTTCTTAGCTGTGACAGAGAATGTGTGTGTTTTTATTTTTAATGTAACGATACAAGCAGTGTTTAAATGTGTTTTATAAATAAATCTAACACAAAGATGGTGATAATTTAATGATTTAGCTTCAACTTTTAATTTGCTGGCAAAGTCTGAAGTCACTGCATTGTATGGAAGGATGAATTGCATTTAAACAGGAATTACAGTAATTTATTCATCTACTCAAGTGTGTGTAATTAGTATTTTATATTTGTGTATGTGTGTGTGTGTGTGTGTGTGTGCTTGTGTGTTTAACCAAGTGAAACAAGGCATTTCTTGAGTTACTGTAAATTATGATATAATACATATAAACTCTCTCTCATTCCAGAAAACAACAATGACAGCCTTCATGATGGACAGACATCATGCACACCACAGCAAGCAGCAGAGACTGAAAGATCCTTACATGAACGTCACTGACATGAGGCCTCTGTCGATGGTTGAAGACGAAGACTTCACTGCCATGATACACTTTTAACCCAGGTTACAATGATCCACACTTGTAATGGTAAATGGACTGTACTGTACTTATATAGCACCTTTCTATCTAATTGATACTCAAAGTGCTTTACATTGTTTATAGTAGTGTAAAGCACTACATGTCCTCATTTACCCATTCATACAGCACTCTACTAGATTACAAAGAACAAATCATTCTAAAGAGACTAATCAGAGCTTTAGCTCACATTCATACACCAATGGGGCACAAACATGGGGTTCAGTGTCTTGCCCATGGACACTTAGGCATGTGACTGCTGGTGGATTCCAACCCTCAACTCTTGCATTGGAGGACGACTGCTCTAACAACTCAGCCACAGCTGCCCCATCCAGGTTAAAACAATCCACACCTTTAATCCAGGTTACACTCGTCCCTCAAGGACACATTTTACAAAGTAGCTACATTTTGTGCAGGTATAAATCATACATTTGTATATATGTTTGTGTACATTTATTTTTTATTGAAGCTGACTAACTTTATTTTTTAATTATTCAATATTTTACTAACAGAATAGTCAAGTAGCAACCTGTTTTTTGTGCGATTTGATATGTCAGTCAAATTTTGGAATAAAGAGGTGATAATTAAAACTTGTTTCCTTTTTTTTTTTTTTTTGCCGATTCATCGATGAATCGAAAAAATAATCGGCCGATTAATCGATTATTGAAATAATCGTTAGTTGCAGCCCTAGTACCAAGTCACGTGACCAGTCAAATCGCAGCCCGTGCGATTAGAGAATCGCGTTTTAACATATCGTGAGATAATCGCAAATGCGATTAATCGTTCACCCCTAGTTCGGCCAATGTTTGACTGTGCCAAGCAGACCTGTCGGCGAGCTTGGACCAAGAAGGACATCACGCGCCCCAGTTCCCTCATCATCAGCGCAAAAGCCTGAAGCGCTGCATCACTAAAGCCCATTGCCGCTGTTGTACCACTGGTGCCCTGAAGGGACGCGGAGAGGGCAAACAGGAGGTGTGCCAAGGAATTGCCGAGGCGACCAACACGCGCTCCGGCATGATAAGCTCTGCAGAGTAACTTGTCTGTGATGCAACACTGAGGTTGTGGGCACCGAACATCACGGCGCAGGGACGCCTCTGGTGAGCGAGGCAACGGCAGGTTCGATCAACGGCATGCGATCCAGGCCCGCCGCAGCGGGCTCATGCATGGCCACCAACACTCGGGCATCTGCGAAGAGGCGCGCCTAGTCCTTGGGTCATGCCAGTAGCCATGCAACTCCTTCAGGTACTCCCCTGATGGAGGGACAGAAAATGAAGGAGGGGTCTGTCCGCGCCTGAAGAAGGCACTTCCCGGGGTGGACCCCTCTGGTTGCGGGTCGTCCAGCTACAGTTGTGCCGGGGCCAGACGCATGACGTCCGGCATAGAGCCGTCACCTGACCCACTAACTGCGCTTTGAGACTAAGAAAAAGAACCAGTCACAGAGACCGACTGTTCCTCCTCATCACCTAGAAAATGAGAGGCAGAGGCAGCCATGGATAATACATCTTCCTCCGCAACCAGCTCAGGCATGGGTGGGGATGGAGAGTCCAGTCACTGCCACTGGCTCAGCCCCCAGTTGGCGTGCCTGCAAAAGGGACTTCATTTCCGCTAATTCAGCGGACAGCCACTCCACTCTTGTGGAAAGACCCCGATCAGACTTGGCTCGCCTCTTTCTAGGAGGGGCCACAGGGACTGCAGCCTCAGTCCGGCGCTTTGAGCGCCTGGGTGGAACCTCCTGCCCAGAAGGCGGGAGGTCACTTCTGAGCTCGGGGCAGAGCTGGGCCAGGCGAGCCACTCTTACAGAACGAGGCATGAAGCTGCAGTTCATGCAAAGGTTCTCCGACAGGGCCTCCACCAGATGGTCATGTCCAAGGCAGGTAGAACAAAGGTCGTGACCGTCATCTGCCTGGAGCAAGGCCCCACAATCTGTACAGCAGTGAGAGCTGTTCATACTCCCTACTGTAGGCAGTTTACTCAAGTGTAAGACGAAGGACAGGCCAAAATTGGGAGAGGGTGCGCGGACGCTAGCCTTCACCAATAGAGAACAAGGTTGACGAAAAATTAATTGAGAGAGGGTGTGCGTATGCTAGCCTTCACCAAAAGAAATTAATTGGGAGAGGGTGTGCGGATGCTAGCCTTCACCAATAGAGAACAAGGTTGGCGAAAAATGAATTGGGAGAGTGTGCGCGTATGCTAGCCTTCACCAATAGAAATGAATTGGGAGAGGGTGCATGGACGCTAGCCTTCACCAATAGAAGCAAATTGGGAGAGGGTGGGTAAACGCTAGCCTTCACCAGTAGAAACCAAGGCCAAAAAACTGAAAGAGACTAGCACCGCTAGCTAAGCCCAACCAAGTGAACTGGGAGAAGGTGCGTATGCTAGCCGTCACCAATAGAAACAAGACCAAAACTTAAGAAGACTAGCACTGCTAGCTCAGCCCAACCGTCTATGAGGTTGGCGTGTTTATGAATAGTTTATGGAAGGTGCGCAAACGCTCGCCTTCCCAAAGTAAACAAGACCAGAACACAGCTGGCTACACAATAAACCTCGGTAGAAGCAATACTTACCCACGTGTCAAACTCACGTGGAAATTGCCTCCTAAAGCGGACAGAGCCACACCAATGGCAACAAACCGCAGTCAAGGCAAAGAAAAGACTACTTACGTGACCCACACGGTAGCCTCCTCCTCTGAGGAGCCACAAGCGGTGGAGCCACGAAATAAGCAAAAGTTACTCACCAGTGTTGAATCACATTAGCAACACTGTGGTTTGGGAGAGGGGCGAAGCCACTGTAGCCCAATGAAATACCTTGATAAAGGTTAAACCGTCGCAGCCCTCTGAGGGTGAACACACTGCTCTGGCCAACAGGCAGTCGGGCCTCCAGCGATGGCGAGAAAATAAAAACCAAAGGCCTGTAGCCTTGCATCGAACGCGCACCATAAGAAAAAAGGACTGAATTACGGATAACGCTAGGCTATATAGCCTCTGATTGCTTATCCGGTCACACCTGTGTGACGTCGTTGATATAATTACTCGAGCAGCGCATGCGCGAAGGGAACATTCACTGCTTTCAGCACCGCCCTCTGGCAGTCAGTAGGGATGAAATAGAACTGCAGAAATAAACCAAACCAAAAAAAATAAAAAATACTGTCAACAACCTGGTTATAATGTAAATGTTTTTTCTATAAACAGACTCAAAACATGTAATGTCTAGATGAAAACGAGAATTTCTACAACAAACCTCAGTTTCTCTGGTCCACTCATCCCCCTGCTCTTTTTCACTGCCACTGTAAGAGCTGTCTGGAATGAACTGTCTGTTTACAAACTGAAAGGAAAAATATCAAATGTCAGCCATAAAACCTACAATAAAGACAAATAAAACTCCTGAGATATCTGCAAAACTTACTTCTGTTGTTTCAAATGTAATGGTCTCTGCAAATTCTTCAATTACTTCAGTTTCTGTAAAAATAAAAAATAAAAATTGCACCCGTTTCATTAATGAGTGATTAGATTAGCATTTTAAACAAGACTCATGCAGCATGCTTCGGAAAAGTGTCAGCACCTTGATTGACTGCCTGCTCCTCTGCCTCCGACGACTCAGCTACTGCTGCCATTGCTGCTCCTGCGACAGACTCTTCCTCCTCTTCTTCCTCACCCACTCCATTTTGGTGAGAGGGAATCCGGTCAAAGTACCCACTCAGCAGAACCTGGTCCAAAGTCTCTTTCAGTGCCTTGTCTAGCAGAGGATTAACAGGGTCAGCACGCTGCTGAAAAGTTAAACCATGAAGGCACATATCCAGCAGCAATACCGACAAGGTCACGATGAGAACCCACTTTTCCATGAGCTTTGAATCAATGCAGATCAAGTGTGGAAAACAGCATCATCTTACAAGCCAGGAATACAATTCATAATGTGCATATGAAAAAAAAAAAAAAAAGGGGCACTTGCTTGCCAAATGTGTTATTTCATGATTTATAGCAGATTTTAGCAGAAGCTCCAGGAAAAATCTGCTCCTCTCCATATATGGGCATTCACATGGGCATTCACGTCACTAAAGTGACCGCCTTGGAGTTACAGGCGGAGTTATAATAAGCATTCATCAACTTCCATGACCGCTGCTCTGAGCGAGGAAAAAAAAAGCGAAGCATTTTTAAATATTCCCTAAAGCTGCCTGTTGATTAATCCTGCTGTCGCTCACTGATGTCTATCATATTCTGAGCGAGCATCCACGTAGACATACTAGTTTAATTCGCTTGATCGCGACAAATTCATTCATTTCCGCATCGGCTTTTTATTCTCTCCCCCCGTGACCAGACAGGTCGGGAGTACAGAAAAGGCAGCCGCGCAGAGCTCCCCGCAACAAGGCTGGGACGGAGCAGAGCCCTGACACGCATTCGGAACTTCAAAGGTGACCAGCAGAACGGGGAGCCAGAGACGCGCGGCTCGCTCCTCTGGGCAGAATGAGAGCAGCAACGGTCCGCAGCGGTGTTATAAAATAAATAATATCAGAGCGCTGGTCCATATGTACACACAAATGCACCAGGAAATATGCAGTTTTATCTCCGACTCACATAAACCTCCATGGAAACTCACTCCTGCCTTCTGCCTTCTGGGTGGAGACGTAACTGAAGTCACATGACACTTCGGCACTCTTCGGCCGAGTTTCCGGATTCATTCGGGACTGGTTTTTATTTATTTTTATTTTAACCCTCGCCTGGCCCAAATGCAAAAATGAAAATAGACATCATATTAAATTACAGTAATTGTCCTATATGGTGAATTGTTACTGTCATGGTGGGTGTTGTTTGTTTCAAATGTTTGAACCCAATACAAAACAATTTAATCTGATTTCTGAAACTAAAGAATAACCTGGATCAGTCTAAAGGGCTCATTTTATTTTAACAAGTTATAAGACGTAAAATCTCGCTGACGTGATTGTAGACCATCTTATTTTATAGACTATTTAAACTTTTAAAAGAACTGTGGGGAGAAACCCTGATAAGTTCTCCCACTGCAGCACAAGTTACATGCAATTAGAATCAGCAGAGAGTGGTTACTGCACTTTAGCACTTTGAGATTTTCATTAATGAAAAGTGCGTTATAAATTAAATTCATTATTATTATTATTATCAGAGTGAATTATTATTTTCAGTTGGAGTTGGAGAATATCTGATATTTATGTTATTGAGAAGCACCACTTTGTACATTTGTCACAAAGAGACCACCACCTTTTCCACAGACGGAGTGGGAATGTGCCCCTACTCTGTCCGGCCGAGGCACACACTCTCGGTCCGTACAGCCACGGAGAGCGAACAAACCTCTGTGTTTTCCAGCATGCATAAAACTGACCCATCTTCTTCCATGCCTTTTTTTTACCATCTTTATAAGTTTCACAAGTTTTAATACTGTCTGTATTTTCTCACAGCCTCGGCGAGCAGATCCTCAGCAGACGCTGCTCTCAGTGAACAGCTGACTGCAGCCGCTTTACAAAAAACAAATATGCCTACAAAGTTCTGACCAATTACACAATGCTCATCACGCAACCTGTAAGAAACCAGTTCTGACTGGGGGCAACGCACAAGACGGGGTGTCAAAAGGTGGTGAGAGAAGCAAATAACGCAATTTTTGTCACCCACTCATGCCAGTGAGACACAAGACTGGCCCTTCTCATGGACCATAATTCAAAAACTTTTAGGGGCTAATGGCTCAAAATAGGAGGCAGGAGTCATTTTTGATTCTCATCTCATTGGCAGCACGACGGCTCAGTGGTTAGCACTGTTGCCTCACAGCAAGAAGGTCCTGGGTTCAATCCCCAGTTGGACCTGGGGTCTTTCTGTGTCGAGTTTGCATGTTCTTCTTGTGCTTGTGTGGGTTTTCTCAGGGTACTCCGGTTTCCACCGACCAAAAACATGCATGTTAGGCTGCCTTCAGGCCCAGGCCTCCCTTGCAAAAGATCTGTGATCTCAGTGGGATTTGCCTGGTTAAATAAAAAGGTTAAAAAAAAAATTAAAAAAAATTAATAAATCAACATACTGTACAGAGATTCTGTGCAGTGAAAACGTTGGTGAATGCAGACTGTTTAAACCAGTGGTTCTTAACCTTTTTTGAGCTACCGAACCCTCCAGTTTCATATGCCCACTCGCCGAACCCCTCTTTTTTAATATATAAAATATGTTTGTTTTTTTCAAATTCTACAACATCACCTTGCTCAAAGAACAAAACCAACACAGTGCATGGACTCACAACAACTTTATTCTGGCCCAATAAGAGTACAAAAATAATGTTTTTGTACTATTTTTATCATTAAAAATGAAATAGGATTTTTCAGAACTTGAAATTAGATCTGCAACTATTTGAGCCAAGATGTCTTTACTCATGTGCTTTATTTTGTCGCTGATGGTGTCATTTGAAAGAGGAATTTGGGATAATTTACCTTCAGCTGCTGTTCCGAGTAGCAGATAAAAATTCAGCTGAAAAGTAGCTAAAATAGCAGAAAGAAGCATCACCAGAATGAAGTTGAGAGAGCATATTTTTGCTGAATTAGGCTCACATTTTTTTAAATAAGAGCATTAAATGTGGAATTAGCTTAAAAAGCTAAAATTAGCATAGACACAGCTAAATAGTAGCAGAAAAAGCTGAAACGCTGAAATAAGCTATATATTACAAAGGAGGGGTTCATCATATCTGGCTCGTTTCACCTTGAATTCAGCAAGCGTTGTATTCTTGTGTTCCCCGACATGCATCTTCATGAAGTGTTCCTTTAGTTTTGCAAGACTGGAGTTGCTCAACTTCGCATTGCATATCATGCAGATCGGACGCTGACTTCCATCCCGTTCCGTGACACAAGTGAATCCATGTTGGACATATTCGTCCAACCACTTTCTTTTTTTTGCCCGACATATTTACCGTAGTTTGTAAACACACGACGTACAACTACGACACGACAGCCATTGACTAATGCGCGCGTTATAGCACTTTGCGATTTTCATTAATGAAAAGTGCGTTATAAATTGAATTCATTATTATTATTATTATTATTATATTTCCGCATAAGCACTGAATCTGCAGCCGGCACCAGTGTTGCCAGATTGGGCGGTTCACCGCGATTTTCCTTCTGACTTTTGTGGGTAGAGTGCTTTGGGCGGGTGGGACTCTATCTGGCAACACCGGTCAAACAGGTGTTTACACAGTGTGTCTTTACATCCGGGGCAGAGGCTCCACCGAACCCCTGAGACCGGCTCATCGAACCCCTGGGGTTCGATCAAACCCAGGTTAAGAACCAGTGGTTTAAACTGATGAAAATGTCTCACCAGCATCACAGGCATGGAGTTATGAAGTCATAATCAGCAGCAGCAATCAATCAGTTTTGTAGAGGAGATAACATACATTCTCAAGAATCCAATAGTTATTTCTTAATAAATTTATCTTCATTCTTTATTTTGCAGCAGTCTCAGCTGAATGCATGCAGCTCAAAAACTTCACTTTGTTTTCTGTAAGTACAGACAAGATCATGAAATCTGATCGACATCAAACGCATCGAACTGTGTGAACATTCGAACAAGACAGTTTTAACCTTTGACTTTACGACTATTCATATTCCTCAGGGGGAAAATTAACCTTATTTAATTGCTTAAAAATATTAGTTTTAAATGTTTGTTCCACAAAAAAATGAATCGGTCTTTTAGAGCTGTCTCAGCCCGAAATAAAAATATCTAGTTTTTTTTAAACACTAGTTTTTTGTTCAAAAACTACACTACAGTTTTTATTTTTAATTAAGTGTTTAATTACAGTAATTTAAGAAAAAGTGTATTTTCCTCCATTAGTACGCCCTCTGAGTCAACATGCACATCCTCCCTCTGTTCTCCAGAGCTCAGGTCTCATGGTTCTGTTGGCTCAGACAGACAGGCACTGATGTAGCGCTAAACTAGCAGCTCGCAATGCAGGTGCACTAGCAAAAAACCTAAAAGCAGCCTCTTCCCTCATGCTGAACACTCACGCTGAGACACACACGAAAACTGTCAGTACAAACAGCGCATGGCTCACGTTTGTCTTTCTCACCCTCCCCCACAAAAAACAAACAAAAAAACTATACAGGCAACACGCGGCTGTTTGTCTCTCTCCTCTGCTCTGCCCCAAAACTGTGCGCGGCTTCGTCTCTGCCTCCCCCTCCCCAAATCTGTCAGTATAACGCCAAAAATACACTACATGCGTTACGGCTCCGCCCCGCTCCGGTCCGACCTCCGCAGCAAATACGCACCCATTATAATCAATGACAGAATTTACACTGGCTCCGCACGGCGGCAGCGAGAGCGGACGGCAGTCCGTCAAAATTAGAAATTTTTCTATTTCTGCCGGACGCCGGAGCTGTGCGGAGTCAACTTTTGAAGATTACGTCGCACCAACAGGAAAAGGAACGAGCACAACTTCCGTATTTACAAAATAAAATCACCACGGGCGGACTTAATCCTAGCTCTATACGGATTTATTTGTACAAAAATGCTTTCAAACTATCATTTATGACTACGCCTACAAACGCAATACAAGAAATAAATAAATAAAGTATTTTATTCTGAAATGTAATACATCACTTCCTGTTGCTCAAACCATGTCCTGTCGCTCATTTACGAGAGAAGATCAAGGCAGCAGTCTCTACTGTTGTTCTCCTTCTTCCACCGAATGAATTGTTTTGTTCTGACTTACTTATTTATCACTTGATTTATCGCGCGATCCCGCAAATCCCGCGCATGCGTCTAGGAGCGGCGCATGCAGGCGGACCTGAGCTGAGCGGAGGTAGTGGAAATTGGAGTTTGAGACGCTCAGCTGCGACCTGCGGAGCAGAGCGGACCGTATGTAGTGTAATTTTGGGGTGAGTGCTGCGCAGCTGTCGCATTGTCCAATTATTGCAAAAGAATTGGAAAAATCCATATATACGTCGCACCTGAATTAGGGGTGAACGATTAATCGCATTTGCGATTATCTCGCGATATGTTAAAACGCGATTCTCTAATCGCACGGGCTGCGATTTGACTGGTCACGTGACTTGGTAGTGAGCCGCTCTGGCCTCGCGCAGCTCTGAATGGAGCAAAACAGAGAGAGCAGGGAGGAGGAGACCGTGCGCTCCAACACAGTTGCTTCAGGCTGGACAGAAGTCATAAAAGTTATAAATTCAGGTAAGTTAGCTCATTTAAACGTGTATCTGATCTTAGAGGCTGAAACAGGGCGTTCTCTGTAGCAGGCCCAAGACTCTGGAACGAGTTACCGCTGCTCATCAAACAGGCCCCCTCCCTCTCGGTTTTCAAATCCCGGTTAAAAACTCACTACTACTCCATCGCTTTCAATGCCAGCTGATTTGTATTGGATCGTTTTATTTATGATCTGCAATGTTTTTATGTTTTTCGTGTTGTTGTACTTCATTGTCTGTGTTGCCTGTTGCGTGTTTGTTTGTCCAGCACTTTGGTGTGGACTTGTTCCTGTTGAAAGTGCTTTATAAATAAAATGGTATGGTATGGTATGGTAACACCGAGACCACGGGAGATAAACAGAGCCCGAGCTGGTCATGTGACCGGGTCTGTTGTTGACGGTGCTCTGTAGCAGCTAGCTCTGCAAGCTAACGTTCTGCTTGAAAAAGCGCATTAATTATCTGATTTAAAAAAAAAACAGTTGTGTCGTTAGTGATATGAATTAATACAGAACCAGTAAAAATAATCGCATTTTAAATCGCAATCGCAATTTATAGAAAAAAATCGCAATTAGATTATTTTCCAAAATCGTTCAGCCCTAACCTGAATATAGGCCGCACCTACGTCAAAATGTGGACCGTGTTTAGCTCTGCTGCAAATGTCTGCCACAGGAGCGCACAGCAAGGCTTTTAAGAAGACTAACACTTAAAAACAATTATTTGTTTGATAAAAATCATAGCAAATATGTGTCTGAGCTGAACTTTTCTTTAATATATGAATAATTTTAGCAGGATAAACACCTAAAAAATATATTTGTTAGCTGACATTATTGTAAGAGTGTGTCTCAGTAAATCATTACAAATCAGCTTATTTTATAAAAAGCCATATACAGGTCGCACCCGAGTATAGGTTGCAGGCCATGAAAAAATGATAAAAAGGTGAGACCTATACTCCAAAAAATACGGTAATGTATTTTTCAGCCTGTAAGTTGCAGTTTTTTTTGCATAATTGACATGCCCTGCGACTTGTAGGCCGAAGTGACATATTTATAGATTTTTCCCCATATTTATAAACCATTTTTGACTGAGATATGACCATTTCCATTCATTCTGACTGAAAAAAAAAAAAAAAAAACAGCAGTACTTGATGGCAGCAGAGTAGTAACAGGTGTATGGCATGAGGTTGGCTGTTGTATCATGTAATAGGAAAACGTGGCTATAATGACAAATTCAAAAAAGTTCAAGACAAAAACAACTGGACTTTATTTATTATACTATACTTTTTTTTCTTGCACTTTTTAGAGTTTACCATGTCCTGAATGACTGAGAATCTTCCCTAGCTATTAATGACTCAATCGGCCTGCCATATTCTCCCCACCTTCATTCTGCTCACTGCTTGGAACCGTCAAAACAGCTGCAACAACCCAGTGAATTGACCATTAAAGTGCATTTATTAAGCAAATGATAGATTGAGACACACCTTTACTATAATTTCGAGCTAACAAATAATTGTTTAGGTGCTTTTCTTGTTAAATTTCAGAGAAACAGGCTGCGTTCCTCTTTCCTGGTTCTCTCCTCTGCGCGTTCATGGAGCACCAAGGCAGCAAAACTATTTTTAAATAAAGCTGATTTGACCATTAAAGTGCATTTATTAAGAAAACGTTAAGACTGAAACACACCTTTGCTATAATTTTGAGCTAACAAATAATAGTTTAGGTGCTTTTCTTGTAAAATTTTGGAGAAACGAGCCACGTTCCTCCTTCCTGTTTCTTTTTACAGACATGACCATAAGCCTCTCGGCTGTTGGCTGAAGCCAGTCTCTGAATCTGGCGTCCTCTAACCATGACGGTTCTGGAAGCTCTGTCGGCCCTCGGCCGGCCGTAGGTGCGAACGCACACTGACCGACGATATGACATCATTGATTTAGCTTAGGTCCTACTCGAACATAAAATTAGAAAATATAAATAAATTCACAGGATTTTTTTCGCCGATAGAACGGGAAAAATATAGTTGAGTAGTTTTTTTTTTTAAACCAATACCTCCTCAGATGACGTTTATTACTTTTTATAATAATAATAATAATGAATTCAATTTATAACACACTTTTCATTAATGAAAATCTCAAAGTGCTACAAAGTGCAACAGAATTAAATGTCAATAAAACAAGTAATAAAACAAGTAAAATCAATAACAGTATCAACTAAGATCAAAAGTAGAATCATGAGGAGGTAGAGTATGCTCGGTTGAAAAGAAAGGTCTTCAAGCCGCTCTTAAAGTCAACCACAGACTGTGGGGCTCTCAGACAGTCAGGAAGAGAGTTCCACAGGCGGGGGGCAGCCACACTGAAAGCCCGGTCTCCCATGGTCCTTAATTTGGTTCTCGGAATGTGAAGGAGATTACTGTTCTGTGACCGCAGCGACCGGGTGGATGAGTATGGAATAAGAATATCCTTTAATATTTTTAATGGCTGTAATTTGTGTTAATTTCATTTACTACCTTTTAATACCTTTTACAACCCAGCGGATACCCTGTTATCTGTTCGGCGGGGGTGGGAGGTGAAAGTGGAGGGTGATGGGGGTGTTTTGTCCCTGTGACTGCCCGTTTTTGCTGCAGCCTCTCACTCTAACATGCTTCAGATATGACAATGATTTTCAGAAAAAGGTGTGGCGTGGATTATTTATAACTTGTTTTACTTGGCTTATCAACATGATTTAAAAACTGCTGTGTGGCTTGAAGTTTGTACTTTTGACACAAATTAAAATAGTCTCCGAGAGGCTGTATCTTTCTTGACAGAGCGACTGAAATTGGCTATCACACGCCATGGAATCGCCTGTGTAGGCAGTGCCAGACACTTGACTTGGCGGCGAAATCGTCGCCAGCCACCTGTTATTGAGAAGGTAGGGCTTAATGGTGTGATCACACCGAACAGCGTTTCAACTTCCAAAAAGCTCGTCACGCACGCAAGTGGACGCACTTGGTGTCCAGACCTGAACGCGAAACTGCTGCTGGGTGTGTGGGAGGAGCTTACCGGTATACCGAGTCCTCACTGCACTCCGCCAGGCGAGGAGCTTTTTATCTCTGTCTCTGTGGAGCAGACTTGACTGGTCGTGAAGGACTTGTCGCGAACACACAGCTACAATGAGTTTCTCTTCCATAGTCCATGACTCCGCGGGTTTTTTCTGTGTCCCACAAACAATACGTCACGTAGTTGCGCAATCGTTTCCGCGTCACATAGGGACTCTCCCCCTCTCCCCCTCTCTTCTCCCCCCGACTCTCCCTGATCAACCAATCAGGGAGAGTTGAACGGCGTTTGAACGTTTGAACCGCGAAATCTTCAGCATGGTGAATGCGTGCTTTGGAGGCTGACGCGGGTTCACGTGCACGGAAAAACGCTTTCCAGCACGCTCAACACACACGTGACGTGACGCCCGACGCCAAGACGCGGCTGGAAGCGCGTCCCCCATTGACTTTGCATGTAAGCTGGACGCTCCTGCCGTTGAAACGCTGTTCGGTGTGATCACACCATAAGAGTCACTGCATTAACAACATTTGCCAGATTTTCAATATTCAACCCCACCATCAAGAATTAACCCCACCATCAAGAATTAAGTATCTAGAGGTTTTTGATCCACATCGAGAGGAGCCAGTTGAGGTGGCTCGGGCATCTGGTTAGGATGCCTCCTGGACGCCTCCCTGGTGAGGTGTTCCGGGCATGTCCCACCGGGAGGAGACCCAGAGGAAGACCCAGGACACGCTGGAGGGACTATGTTTCTCGGCTGGCCTGGGAACGCCTTGGGATTCCCCCAGAGGAGCTGCTCCAAGTGGCTGGGGAGAGGGAAGTCTGGGCCTCCCTACTTAGGCTGCTACCCCCGCGACCCGACCCCGGATAAGCGGACGAAAATGGATGGATGGATGGATGGAGGTTTTGATTGTAAACCTGCAACCGAACAAATATCCATTTTGTAAAAAAAAATCCTGAGGGCGATACTGTCCCACAATGGCAAAGCAGGCCAGTGCTTTTGTTGTTGCTTTGCGCTGGTTCAGGCAAAAGAGCCACCTTCATAAATATCACCTTCATGTTTCAAACATCTCATTAGTGAGTCAAAGGGACTGAACTGGTGTCACAACACTGAAGCGGGTCACCAGTATTCAAATGTTGCTTTAAAGAACCGACATGGGCAACCACACGGGGCCACTGGCTGTATGCCCTGCTGCTGAGTCAGGATAAGCCCGCAGCTCAGTTCCTGAGCAGAGTGCAGCAGTGTGAAGTCTGAGGCCAGACAGCTGAGAATGCAGAGCCCCAATATCGGCAAGCCCTGATTATTCACATTTAAGCAACAGACACAAGCTACATAAACGAAACACAAAGAACGTGCTACATTTTTTTTTTTTCTTTTTTTTTTTCCATTTATAGATGGCCTCCCTTCACACCTTATAGCCATCCTCTCACTCCAATATGTATTTTTTTTTTTTTTTTTTTTTTAGAGAGAAAGAAAGAAAAGAGAAAGTGAGACAACAAAACAAAACAACAAAACAACAATTGTCCACAGAAAGAGCACAAGGCAAACACACCAAACCTCCGTCCACAATCCTGCAAAGCACATGACAGAACACAACAACGAAACATACAAGCATAAAGACTGATAATATTCATGACCTTGCAAATATTTCTATAAATACACATACCCATACCTACAAATATATATACAATATACATACATATATATTTATATTCATTTATATACCCATCTACATACATCTACTATACATCCCTGCATCCATTTGTGTGTGGTTGTGAGCATGCATAAGTGAATGAGGTTCCTCCAATAGAACATTTAGTAGCGACTGTGAAGCATCAGAGACCCGTCCCCCCAAAGCCCGAGACAGACGAAGGGGCGATCAAAGCCCAAGACCCCAGGAAGGACCCCGAGCCCAGAGTCCCCAGGACCACCCGAACAGGACGAGCCACTCGTCCACTCCCCAGATCCGACCAAGTGGAAGAACCGGACGAACCCCACCAGGGACCACACACAATGACCCCCCGGGGTCAACAGCGACAATACACAGGCCCCCGCCGGAGCCCGCTGCACCGACGTAGCCCCAGGGCCGGTCACCGAGGCTCGGGCACCGGGGACGCCCATCCCTCAGGTCCAGACCTGACAGGACCAGAGGACCCGAGCCCCACCAGGCAGCCACCAGGCCGAGCTGACAAACGCCCAAGCGCCCAGCCCCAGATAGTGAGGGCCCCAAGCACGCCCGCAGGCAGAGGAACACCCACCAGGGGGCCACGTGGCAGGAGCGCGACACTGGGTAGCCTCAGAAGTATCAGAGAGGGGGCAGTCCAAGTCCCAGCCTGACACTTAAACATTCATACACAGACACACTCATTCAGACCCACCCTCATCCTCACCCTCAGTCACAGAAAGACAAACAATAACGACACGCTCCATTCATAATCCCGATGCACACTCTATACCCCCTAGGTCCAAGACATGTACCTGCTCCCTACATGGGGCAGCCCACATCCAAACCCAGGAGGTAGACCCATTCATTCTGGGGTGGAGAGCAGCAGACGTCCAAGATCCGGCACACCCCGCGCCCTGCCGACAGGACAGGACAGGACACCCGAGCCCAAGCAGCCCCAGAGGGAGCCCACTGCCAGCCCCGCCCACGGCGAACCCGCAGGCCCCGAACCCCCCCACACCCCAGCACAACCCCTGACGGCCCACCCCCAGAATGTCCGCAAGGCAACCAGGGGGGCAAGAGAAAAATAAATAAATAATATATAAATAAATACATAATAAATAAAATTGAAATTAACAAATCAAGACCCCGACACACACACCCCCGTCCCCAAATGTACTGTTGGTGAGTGTTGTTGTAAAGTGTATTTAAAAAGGAAAGAGAAGGAGCAAAGGCTGGCATTATACCAGTTTCCCCTCCACTCCAACTCTAACCCAGGCCCTAATTGTCTAGATGCATAATGTTGAGTGAGCATAGGCATGGGGGCGAGATTGATGTCATCCCGCCACCCATAGCCATAGTGCTCACTCCATTCCCTATATGTGACTTTTATGAAGATGTTTATGAATGAATGTCTAAAGTGTATATAAAATTGAGTCCCAGGTGCTCTTAACAACAGAGATGTAAAACCATTGCAGCACACCCGAGACCCAAATTCCCTACATGTATTAATTTAAGATGAAGAGGGCGGAGGTGCGTGTTGAGGGATGGGGAGAAAAATAACTGCAGGAACAGTGCTCCCACAGCGAGTCAGCTCCCCCGCTGACCCTGCTTACCCCCCAGCTCGCCAAGGTCCACCCAAGGAGCGAGGTAAAGGAAACACCTCTCCGACCGCCAGGACATTGAGCCAAGACCAGAGAGGGACACGGCCCCGAGGGCCGCCAACAGCAGAACCAACAGCCCACACCCGCCAGGGCCGCCACGACCCCTGCGAACCGCAGTCAGCCCGCCGTCCAAGAGGACACAAAATCCCACATGGACGACACGGCCAAGAGCGCCCGCCCAACCGTCGACAGAGCCAGGAAGCACCAAGAACAGGCCCCAACCGGGGCCCGCACACCGGCCAAGTATAGTCCAAGACCATCATCCAGGACATCCACTTAATCCCCACCCCAGAAGAAATACTATACCCACCCTTCATATTAACAACTTTCAAAACACATAACACATTAGACACCCAGGCTGGGTTTGCCCGCTCCCTCCCATTGGCCACCAGTCACGCCCCCAGACACCCACCCCCCAGCATATGAACCCCAACCCACCAGCGAGCCGAGAGCCCCCGGCCAGAGCTGGGCACCAGAGCGCCAGCCAGCCCATAGCCCGGCGACCCGCCCGCCAGAGCCCAAGACCCCCGACCCCCACCAGGCCCAAGCCCGGGGACGACGCGCCCCCAGAGTCCCAAGCCCCCGGCACCCACCCCGAAACCACCCCAGCACAGCCGGGTCACCGACCGGCGACCCATGACCGCCGCCACCGACCACCCGAGGGCCCGCATGCCGCCCCCAGTAGATGTCCCCCAGAACCCCCCCGGTCCTCCCCAGGTCGAAGACGAGGTCCTCCCCGCCCAAGCAGCCCTAACCCCCCGGCGCCCCAAACCCCAACCTCCCCCCCCTCCAGTCCCAATGCCCCACAAGGCCACATCCCAGACCCCCCACCCTCACTACGTAACGGAGCCGATCAAAGAATGCCAAATAGGTTGATCCAATGTGTCGGCAGATGCTGTTTCAAGACTAATATGATCTAACAGAAGATTTTTATACTGATTAACGCTAAGATTATTTTTATTTTTCCAATTTACGAGTATGGTTTTCTTTGCGATGCATAAGGCAGTGAAAAGCATATAGGATGTATTTTTTTCTAGTATAACATCTTCAAAGATACCCAATAAGCAAACAGATGGAGAGAGTGGGATATTAATTTTCAAACATTTAGACAAGTCTTCACATACCTGTACCCAGAACCTCTGAACGGGTGGACAGAACCAGAGCGCGTGAATATAATCATCAGGTGTATTACTTATGCACTGTGAGCACTTGTTAGATGGTATAAAGCCCATCTTAAACATTCGCTCCCCTGTATAATGTACTCTATAGAGAACCTTATATTGTATTAATTGTAAATTGGAGATTCTAGTCAATTTAAAAGTATTTGAACATACTTGAGACCAAATTTTTTGTTCAAAGTTGATTGATAAATCTGACTCCCATTTTTCAACAGGTAGTGCTATCGAGTCATCGATCCTAGACAATTTTTTGTATATTTTAGATAATAATTTGGGTGGTTGAAAATTAATAAACTCTAACACACATGTTGGTGTTTCCAACAATGTTTTATTAAGCTTAAATTTCTTTTTTACAATTGACTTAATTTGTTGGTATTGTAGGAAATATTTATTATCAATGTCATATTGTATTATTAATTTATTAAATGGAATAAAGTCTATACCCTCAAATATGTGTTCCAGACATTCAATACCTTTCATTCTCCAACCTGGGAAATTTAACATATTATTTTCTTGTTGAATGTCAGGATTGTTCCAGAGAGGTGTATGTCTACATGGGAGTAGTGAAGACTTTGTCATTTTCAGATACTCCCACCATGCTGTCAGAGATGAGCTAATATTGATGCTCTTAAAGCAGACATGTCTTTTTAAATCTGTACTGATAAATGGTAGATCTGAAATCCTAATATTNTCATTTTGGCCGTAGGTGATCAATATGAAAACTATGGAGCTTTCGTAATGCAGGGGAACCGACTTGGGACCCGAAGGACCCAGGTTCGAACCCCAGTCACGGCATACCTTGTGGTGTCTATGGGCGGCACACCTCATCCCCAAATTGCCTCCCGGGCGCTTTCAATAGCTGCCCACTGCCCCACCTGGTGGTGGTTGGGTTAAATGCAGAGACTAATTTCGTCTTGTATGGAAACATACACAGATGACAAATGTGACATTATTATTATTATTATTATTATTAATGAACCATAGCCAAAACAATGTTGCAACTCCTCAGACTGAAGAAGTCTTTTGGATAAAAGATGAAACGTTTCAACAAGAATAATCCGTCCAGCGGACCTGACTCAACTTTGTTAAATACCTTGGCTAGTGTTATTCAGTGAAATGTTCAGTCTTTACTTGGCTCTTTAGTACAAGCAGCTGCAGCTTCTCACTGTGTTTATCTCACCACCCTGGTGCCAGGCTCTTATTTGTCCCTGCAACTGTATACAGAATTGTTAGTATGAGTACATACTGTTCCTGCTTTGTCATCCCATCTGTGCAGAAAGACCCGGCTTCTCCATCTGTAGTTGCACCAGGCCAGAGGTTACTGAGAGGTCTGAGAGCCAGAGATTTGTTTGACTACTTATCGGCACCGAAAGCAGCTTGACTTTTGTCCAAATGTAGTCAAACGATGAGATAATTGTGACTTTAAACTTGAATCCATTGTCTGGTGGATTTTTCTTCCCTCTGGACCCAAGCTGTATACTGTACACTTTGATGTAACATTTACAAATAAATCGGAGACTGCAACAACTTTGGCTATAAACAGCTGAAACAATGAATTCCTTTTGAGATAAATTTGACTTTTTTTTTGGCTTAAAAGTCAAACATGTTATTGTTTCAATAATCTAAAGAAGATTACTGGTTTTCTTTTCTCTTCCTGACAAACTGTAATGCTAAATAGGTCAATAAAATGTTTCATTCTTTAAAAAAAATCTTTACCAGAAAAGTTTCCACTAATGAGCAAAGAATGGTTCGATAGAAATCTCTTGGCCTTGCGTCCTCCCTCTCAGGCTGCATGTATGAAGTCGTTGATCAGCTGCAGCCTGACAATGCGCCTGTTTGTGTCGCCCTCACAGGCGCTGCATTTGTGCTGCGCTCCGCTGGAGTTCGCAGGTGCTTCGTAAGCATCACCCTCTCACGACGCAGTCAGCACCTGCTGTCAGACTGTGTCCCGCTGCACAGAAACACCTGCAGCGATGTGCCGCTCAGACAAAAAGCCTTCTTTTTCTGAATGATGTAAAAGTCCTGCAGTCAAAATGGACGAGCTTGTCTTTTCTGGAATTGTTGGCTTTAAAGTGTTTATATGATCCTGTTGCCTGCAGTTTGGGTTAATTTGAGTTTTTGTGGACATTTCTGATGAAAGTTCAGTTGTTTCAGGTTTTTAAAGTTGGTTATTTAGTAGGTGGTTGACTGAGGTCTTTTAGTGACTATTTCAGTGTGGAAGTACAATTTTCTGTTTGCAGCTTAATTTTTATATTGGGAGCGTAAATATTTGTAAGTTTTTTGATGCAATTTATCGCCATTTGCCCAAAGTAAATGTAAAAAGCCTAATAATGAATTGCCTGTGTGTGTGTATTTATCTGTAGTGTTAACAAAATATCTCATGAACCACTGGTATGATAATGCTGAAACTTTCAGAAATTAATAATAGTTAGAACCTCTACAACTTTTAACCTTTGTGTCAAGACCTGCTTTCAATTTGTCACTGATAATGTTTGAACTGTATTGGTTTGTTAAGTGTTCTTGGGTGTCCTGAAAGGCGCTTTTAAGTAAAATGATTATTATTATTATTATAACAAGACCTGCTAACAAGACCTGCTAACGCTGCTAACAAGCTCCTCCATCTGCCTGCACACGCAGTACGGACACGTTCGGTTTCGCAGCGAAATTCAATACAATTCAATTCAAAAATACTTTATGAATCCCAAAGAGAAATTAATTGTTGTTGTAGCTCATCATCCTGGTTTCATTAGAGTTGTTGTAGATGGTGATGGTTTTGTGCAGGAAGGATTTCTTGTAGCAGTCCATCCCACAGCAGATCTGAAGAAACTGGCTGCAGATGCCGATCCATCCACACAGACCCTGCAGGCCTCTTGTCCTCTTGGCAGCAGGACTGCCTGAATGCCGGCAGAACTCCTCGAGCAATGGCCATTTCTTGCAGCAGCCTGCCAAGCCCCTCGTCGCTGCTGACTTAATTGCGGGTACCAGAGGACGATCTCGGTCCTCCCGCTGTTTTAAGCCGTGGTCAGGCACTCGAGCACAGCCTCCAGGTAGACGGTAATGCATCCACGGCACCTCCTTTTCAACTCATTTGGGATTTGGGGCTGTAGTTGAGGTCTTATTTGGGCTTTTGAGATGTTAATCAGCAGCTCCCAGTTGTAGAAAACCACCTTGTTGTCATTGTTACGCATCATAACAAATGTCCAAATGTGAAAAAGGTTTCAGTAAAAATCCTTCCAGCGGCACAGCATCTGATACCAGAGGAAGCAATCATCCGAAAAACATGATTTACATCCAGAAAAATGTGTAATTAAAGTTTTCAAAAGCAAAATCTCAGAATGAATGTAAGAGAGCTACTCCCAACATGCAGCCACCTTGAGCGGCGCAATTCTGGAACGTGGGATGTTCTGTCTGCTGGACCTGGTTTTGAACTGCAGTCTGTGATGGCAGCTGCTGCGGTCGTTATTACCATCAAGCTGCTGACCGGACCTGCTAACAAGACCTGCTAACAAGACCACGCCACTAACAGAACAGAACCATGATGTTGAAAGAACCTCACTGCTAACAGGACCACACTAGATGTTTTTCTTTTTCAAGTTTGGCTCCTTGTTTTTAGTACAGTATTTTAGTAGTATTTTTATCATGTTTTTTAGTATTTTAGTAGTATTTTTATCATGTTTTTTTTGTATTTTAGTAGTATTTTTTATCTTGTTTTTTTTGTATTTTAGTAGTATTTTTTATCTTGTTTTTATTTAGTAGTTTTTTTTTTAGTACTTTAGTAGTATTTTTATCTTTTTTTAAAGTATTTTAGTAGTATTTTTATCTTGTTTTTTAGTATTTTAGTAGTATTTTTAACATGGTTTTTAGTATTTTAGTAGTATTTTAACATGTTTTTTAGTACTTTAGTAGTATTTTTATCTTGTTTTTTAGTATTTTAGTAATATATTTATCTTGTTTTTTAGTATTTTAGTAGTATATTTATCTTGTTTTTTAGTATTTTAGTAGTATTTTTATCTTTTTTTTAGTATGTTATTATTTTTTAGTATGTTTTTTATTTTATTAGTATTTTTAGTATGCTTTTAGTATTTTTGCTGCATGCTTTAAGTTTTTTTGGCCAGTCGAGATGGTTCTTTTTGTCCTCAGCATTTCATTGCATTGTTGACCTTGTGTTGATTTTGCATATGAAAAATTAGTTTCACATTAATTACTACTGTCAGCTCCATCATATTTTGTTTACAAAATATCTCTTGAACTACCTGAAGGATTTTTAATGAAACCCAGAAGCTGATCAGCCAGCTGGGTGGTGATTTTATACATCATCCATCCTTGACTTTAGTTTTATGAATCAGCTGATCGGGGCTTGAGTGCTATGTGGATGTGCCATCATGGCCTCCTCCCTCCCCGCAGTTCTTTCTTTGCAGAAATGACAGTGATAAAATAAAAAGCCAGCAGAAATCTCAAACTTTGCTGTTAATGCTACTTGTCTAAAGTTATCCCTTACTTTTTATTCCAAATTCCAGTAAATATTGTTATATAAAATAAATAAATATAGTCAAATATGATATTAATACTAAATATTGTGTAGTAACAAAGTGATTTCAGTTTAACTTCTGTTGGAAATCGGCTCTCAGCAGAGTGTGACCCACCAGCTGTTGCATCCCTCTGAACAGTCAGTCCCTTTTTTATCCCCATGATTATGGGAGGGTTACATAAACGCTGAAAGCCCAGCCACCACTCCTCACTTGAGTTACATAAATCTGTGCAGGTGACCTCTTTGTTGTGCACTGTGGGGTTTGTGGTTATCCTCTGCTTCCCACATGTCCACATGGGCTGTAATAAAACTGTGTGGAAGAACAGACATCAGGAATGCAGCAAAAAAAGAAGACAAAAAAAGAAGATTGATGTCACCACAGAGCAAAACACGTATGCTGCACTGCATGTTTGTTTCAGTTTGCTAGTTTACCACATCTGTGTGGAACGTGGGCCCGAGGATCTGAAGATGTGTGGATTGGATTGACCTGGAGAGCATCCTGATGTTTGGATGTCACAGATCTTTGTAATTGGCTTGCCCTCCTTTCAGACCATGTGGCTTATTGTTTCTGTTCAGCCTCACCCAGCTGCCTCTTCCCTTCTGCAGCGTTAGCCGGGAGGCTAATGCTCGACATGCGGCGTCCATATGGACAAGTTGCAATGAGACCACCTGTTCCAACTTTGTTCCAACACGTGTAGACAGAGATTTACTCATACGACCTGGGTGTGGGCTAATGATGGAGAGGTCAGCATGCACATCCTGGATGGTACCGCACACATACACCATCAGCTGACATTAGAGACCTAATGAACATCACTGGTTAAAAAATAACTTTTGATGGGATTCTTGCCAACTATACAGAAAGAAGCCTGAAGAGTTGTGTCGCTGTAGTTCTTTAAATATGATAATTAAGTAAATGCTTAATGAATTAAAGACCTATTACCATGTATTTCTCTAAAGACTGCTTATCACGCACTGTTTTTCATGCCAGAGTTTTAAATGAAAAGGGAAACTCGTAAATTATGTCATGTTGGATCTCATGCGATATTTTGTGAGATTTAACTCGGAGTATGTGTGAGGATGACTTTAAGCTACCACCACATTGCAATTTAGCTCAATATTTGTAAATATGACAAAGTTGGAGCCAATTTTGTGTTTGCTAAAGTCAAGTAGCTGTGGCAGCGGCCTTAAATAAGATTAATTAAAAAACGTACTGGTAATCAACGTTAGATGTACATCAAATGATTACGGTAAGTTCTGAAAGTTTGATTAAAAACTTATCCAGTGGTTCATGATATATTTTCTTGAGGATTTTATATCAACATTGACAGCTCTTTGGTAGGGAGGTACTGCAGGGATCCATCCTCGGTCCTCTTCTCTTTTCTTAATACCGTACCTGCTGCCACATAGGTGCTATTTTTTGTAAACATGGCATATCTTGGTTTTTATGCTGATGGCTGTCAAATTTACTTACCGGGTACCTCTGAAGCACACTGGTGCATGCTCTAGCCAACCTCTTCTTGGCTGTCTGGTTGACATCAGGGATTGGATGGTTTTAAATTTCTTAAACTTTAATGAGAAGAAGACAGAAGTCATATTGTTTCCACCTAATGGCACAGTCAAGAACCACGGTATAGACTTTTTCTCTCTAGCCCTGTTCGAGAAACTAAGAGTCACTAATCTGGGAGTGAAAATGGACCCTTCATGAAACTAAACAGTCATGTAAACATGATTGTTAAATCCTGTTTTATTTTTCTCCAGTTGAGGTGACTGTCTAAATTGAAGCCCATACTGTCCAAAACTAACCTTGAGACAGTAATACAGTACAGTACATGCTTTCATATCATCCAGGCTTGATGCAATGCTCTTCTTTTTGGAATAAGTCAGACTTCGATTACACATTTACAACATGGTTCAAAATGTTGGAGCCCGATTTATTTATTTTTTTTAAACTGGTACAGGCAAAAGAGAGCACATTACTCCAGTTCTGACCTCTCCGCACTGGTTCCCAGTTCACTTTCAAATTAATTAAATTTTTTTTTTATGTGGCGTTGTAAATAGTTTTTTTGTGTTCTTTTAAATTTGATTTTTTTTAACATACTTGTGTATGTTTTTAAGTCTCTGAACAGTTCTGCCCCCTCCTATCTCGCTGATCTGCTGCAGCCATATGTCCCACAGTGCTCTCTGAGGTCAGCAGACCAAATGCTTTTATTGGTTCCAGGCACTCGTTTTAAGTTCATAGGTGAATGGACCTTCTCTGTTGCAGGTCCAAAACTGTGGAATGAGTTACCACTACACGTCAGACAGGCCCACTCTCTTACTGTTTTTAAGTCTTGTTTAAAAACTCAATTTTATTCCCTGACTTTTAACACTGTGTGAGTTGATGTTAACCTGTCTGTATTCTATAATGTTAGTCATTTAGTTCTTATCTTTACCTTTGTGTGATCTATATATTTTTTGCTATGCCCGTTGCTTGTTTGTTTCTGCTGTGTACAGCACTTTAGTTGGCCTTGTTGCTGTTTTTAAGTGCTTTATAAATAAAGTGGCATGGTATGGTGTGGTATATTTTGCTAACAGACAAATGGAATTGATGTCAACGTCTAAAGCAAAAAAAATAAATTAACAGATCTTGAAAATAAGTCAATTAATAAATTCTGGCATCCAAGATGATTAACTCCAAACACTGATAAATATTAGTATTATAAATATAGAATATTAAAGCGATCATTTCAGCTTTCCAAAAGTAGTAAATCAGTGTTATTAATTTAACCTATATGTTTATACCATACCATACCATACAGCTTGTTAAATAAACTTACTACTTATTTCAGTCCTGGTTTGGTTTCATTCACTCTTAGGAGAACCAAGAATCATCTCTCAGATTTCGTAGCAGCATAATTTTATTGCTGGGTGAGCTTGAAACAATCCCATTGTTCTGTTGACTTGTAATAGTTCCTCAACACAGTTATAGCTGCTGTTGTTTCCTGACTTTCCCTCTATGTGTGCGCGTGTGTGTGCTTGAACGCCATAAACTGGGATGTGACTCCATGTTTTCCAGGACATTGTGTCCCCACCTCTCACTCCCCCTCACTTTTACATTCCGCTTCACTGTATGGCGGCCAGATTTGGGAAGCTTCTCTCTGCGCCTCGTGCATTTCCTGTCTTTCTGCTGATGCTTGGACTCCAGGTTTTATGGTAGAGCCCTATGGAGGACCTTTTAGTCATTTTCTCAGTGGCTGTATAGGCCAAGGAAGTGATGATGATGCACTTGATTGTTTTAGTTGCATCAATGTCTTTTTTATGTTTGTAGGCATGGGCACTCACAGACCTACAGTACAATACTCCAATATCAATCCATTGATTTGCAGAAAAAGCTGCAGTAGCTATATCTGTTTGTGTGTAAACACTCACATCCAGGATGTAAAGAGTTGGACTGAAAGTGTCTCTGCTACCCCAGAAACCTGTCACCACCTCAGAGATCCACCCTATGATCCCTCGTAGCACACCTTCATGCACCTAGAGACACACAAAACACTGAAGTGATTGTGTGCACAGAGCAAAACATGGGAGTATTTGTAGGAAAATGCTTTTCTATTGTTGTCCACAATCATGTTTAGTTACGCAGTTAAACCCGTTTTGACGTAAATGTTCAAATAAGGTACAATATTCTGTAAGTTAACTGGTTTGCTGTTTCTAATTTGGCTCATGCCATTTATTTGTTCATTTGGTCTGAGTTGTTGGGACTGCAGCCAAAGCAAAGCCGCACTGACTCCCTTCTCCCTGCAGTTCTTCCGGCAGGACACCAAGGCATTCCTAAAACAGACAGACTAAATCTCTCCCGCATGAGCTGGGTCTGTCCAAGGGTCTTTTTCCGGTTGGACATGCCTGGAATACTTCACCTGGGAGGCATACGGGAGATGACAAACGTCCAGGCTATCTGAACTGGGCGTGTCTGACGTGCACTTTGAAACGCTCAGGGAAGAATTGAAGGTTTTCATTTTTAAAAGACATACTTAAGAAATAAAACTAAAAACGTGGTTGCTAAATGGAAGAGCGGGTTGTGTCATTGTTTAGCCAAAGCAGCGGTCTGGCACAGAGAAATCCCATATTGACAAAGGCTTCAGGAGAGAGTGAGATTAGTGTTTGCTCTCAAAGATAGGCCTTTTTTCCTAATGGCAGAACACATTTACTTAGTGCTTGTCAAACACCTTCTACACAGATCAACAAATTGACTTGGACTGCTCAGAGCTCTGTCATCATTACAGCACAGAGCTGACTGGATCAGCACCAAATTTGTTTCATTACACACATTTATGTCCTTTAGTTTTGTCAAGGTGCATGAAGTGAAACCTGTTGTGAATCAGAGCAGATGTAAAATGTAAACTCTTTGTTTTTCTGTCCAACTTTAAACCTCAACTATTTTAGACAATTAAGACTCACTTTGCTGAAACTAGCCAGGAGTCCAGTGCCACCCTTTATATTATGTTCTCCATCTTTTAGCCAGAGAAGCATTGAGCAGAATAGATTTAATAACAATATTAGGTAACATATTAAAATGTGAACTCCATTGTTTTAAAGTGATTTCCAATTTTGCCTGAAACCTCCCCAAATAGAACAAATTCTAGCCATTTTCGCATTGGCCAGCCCTCCCCGGCTCTCCCCGGCTCCACCCTGCTTCTAACCCGGGTTCGGCGTGTTCGCATTTTCCTTTTCCGCCCGGGATCCGCCCTTGTTTTGGAACCATCTCCACCGTGGTTCTGATCGGGCCGGCCCCACGGACCCAGTTTGACGTCATGTACTGCTCACATTTGATTCGTTGTTTGCAGCAGGGGCGGGACTCATTCAAACAACAACCTCAGCGCGCGAGCTGATTTCATTAATATTTAACTACAGAAACCCCTAAAATAATTGTTAGCTGAATTAGTGTTTCTGAGTTAAATTTTTGTTAATGACTGATTACAATTCAGCTTATGTTAGGACGTAAATAACACGAAGCGCGCACCCATAGCCTACAGAGCATTTCCGCCTTTCTATAAAGTTCTATAAAATATAACTAATATTCTCTAACTCTTGCGCATAGCCAGGGTTTTAAAATATAACTGATAATCTCTAAATCCTGCGCGCGCCAGAATTTTACAGGCGTCAAATCCTTCATAGGAAAGGTTGACTCCAGAAAGACTAATAAGCCACCGTGGCATAAAGGGATAAGCACTTGGCTTTAAGCACACGTTTTATCTTGACCCGTAGGCCACGAGTTCGAATCTCAGCTGGGTTAAGTTAATTTATGTTTGTCTTTTATTGGAGAAAATAAAAGAAGTAGTTACTAAAAAGAAGTAGTAACTACTTCTTTTTATTTTCTCCAATAAAAGACAAACATAAAATAACTTGACCCAGCTGAGATTCGAACTCGTAGCCTACGGGTCAAGATAAAACGTGTGCTTAAAGCCAAGTGCTTATCCCTTTACGCCACGGCGGCTTATTAGTTTTTTTGGAGTCAACCTTTCCTATGAAGGATTTGCCGCCTGTAAAATTCTGGCGCGCGCAGGATTTAGAGATTATCAGTTATATTTTAAAACCCTGGCTACGCGCAAGAGTTAGAGAATATTAGTTATATTTTATAGAACTTTATAGAAAGGCGGAAATGCTCTGTAGGCTATGGGTGCGCGCTTCGTGTTATTTACGTCCTAACATAAGCTGAATTGTAATCAGTCATTAACAAAAATTTAGCTCAGAAACACTAATATATATATTCAGCTAACAAACATTTTTTAGCGGCGTGTCCGCTCTTAAAAGAACACTCCACCCACGTCAAGTGAACACCCCATCCACTTCAAGGCTTGCTCTCTACATAATGCGTAATGAACGCGGGCGGGCCAGTTCGGGCTATGGGCGAACCGGGGGCGGCCCGGGCCATTGAGGGCTGGCCAATGCGAAAATGGCTTCTGATGGTCAGAAAGTCAGACATTTATCGTTGAAAATTAAAAGCAACAAATCAGCCATTCTTGATTACACCGTGGAGACTGGCTGCAGCCTTCATCATGAAGCCTGGTCTGCTTTAAGCTTGAGGTTCTCATCCAGCACCTTCTTCTCTGAGGTCCATATACATCTACGTCTGATGAGGAAATGATCGCTGGACTGAGATGAAGTACCGCAAACACTTTGAGAGGCCATGAGAGCAGCAAATAAAGGGATTTGACCGTTTTACTCTGTTTTTTCTTCTTTCCCCACATCAACATGCAGGCTTGTAAACATTTGTGCAAACTAATTAAACCCCTTTAATACCTAGTATTTTAAACGTGACGAGAATATTTTTACATAATCAGTCTTATTTCTTCTTTTTTTGCTTCTAATTGTGTGATATGTTGAAATTGTTTTATATACTGTAATTCATTTGCTCACAGGCTTTTTACATTGTCTTCTTAAACCCTGTTGACATGGGATTACTAGGGACCACATGTAATAAATAAATTACTCCCCAACATCTGCTTTTTATGTGGTGCATTCGCACAGGATGACCAAAAACTGAGATTTAGCTGAAATTTATGGACATCTTCCGGATATGATGTTAAAGAGATAAAAAGACAAAGTCACGTTAAGCTCAGATTGACAACCTGTCACCGGCCGCGCGCATCCACTGACCCGCCGATTACTTGCGACCTGTCCAGGGTGTCTCCCACCTCTCGTACAGTGATGGCTGGACATGGGCAACAGTGACCCCCACTACCTGAAAAGGAAGAAGCGGGTAAATATACCGGTAATGAATGGTTGGTTGGATGGATGGATGGAGCGAACAGCTGATCACCGGTTGAACGCGTCTCCGCACCTGCTATCATCTGCGGTGAAGGAAGTAGCATCTACAAAAGCCGAAGCGAGTTCATTTAAAAATAGCCTTGTTCTATATTTTTACAAATGATTTTGCTTAGAAAATTAAAAACACAAAACAAAAAACTCCTCATTATGTATCGGATCCCGCCCATTTCTGTCCAAATCACAGAGATGCCTATTTTCTTTGGACTATTATTATCACAGGACCTCAGAGTTCAGCAAAATATAGGAGGTAATGTGCAGGGGAATTTTTACTTCACAAATTACTGACATGACCAATTCGCACGAGGTTAACAACACAATCTCCGTAATTATTACAAATAGCATGTGGTCCCTAGGTAAAACTAATCCTGTGTAAATAGGGCTTTAGATGGGGTTTCTTACCACATAATTCACCTCTCTCGCTCGCTCGCTTTGATCTGCAAAATTAAAAAAAATGGTTATAGTATTTTATTAACAAAACATGAATACATTACAATACAATAAATGCAGTTGAGGCCAAAATTAAGATTTTGCTATTCTAACAACCCTGAAAGTCTTATTAAAGTCAACACTTTTAAACTTAGTGAGATGAGTTAAAGTTCAAGCGTTGTTTCTTCCTACACAAGCTCTTATTTATATTTTTTCAGATTTCTTGAGAGATGAGTCAAGTTATTAGTAGTTATTTGAGTGCTGATTAACTTTGTCAGTCTGTTAAGACGATGCCACACTGCTTCAGTAATGTTGAAGCTCTACGAGGGTTAATCCATTACAGAAATTGTTTCATTGGGAGCTTTTCTATCCAGGTTAGCCTTTACTGCTTTGGCAGTGCGATTGAGATTATTGTCACAAAAAAATGAAGCGTTTCCCAGATGGTATTACAGTGACTGCCTTCATGAAGCACTCTGTTCTGGTTTGATGAGAATACACACCTCTCGTTGTAGTGTAGTCGACAGCAGAACCTCCACCGGGTTTTATGAATGGCTGTAAAACTTTTCTGTTTTAATTTACTCTTCTCATTCTCTGAAAAAGTTCACATATGGATTTATCGCTGTATGACACATTGCCACTTCTTTTCAGTGCAGTTCAGAAACCTAAACCTCTTCTGCCTGTTTTTGTTCCCTAATAATTGTATCCAAAGGTGGACGCCAGACCGCTAGGGAGCGCTAAAGCGCTTGAGAGTTTCACGAAATGGTCAAATCTGCTGGATTAAAAAAAGTAGTTCGCCATTAGCACGTTAGCTTATTAGCATTAGCGTCCGCTAGCATTGCTTATACATAAGCGCTTTTGAAATTGCGAACCTAAATAAATTAATAAGTGCTTTAGAAATAGCGGAACAAATTTTTGGATTAGCGCTGCCCAACACTGATTGTATCATTCCTCACGAACATACTGTATTTCTAAATATCCGAGTCGGTTTTTCTTTTTTCTTTTTTTTCCCTCTTAGGAGTTTTCAACAGATTTTGCCCAAATGGTTTTATTTCATGGGGTTTTCTAATACAGTAGTCCCTCGTTTATTGCAGAGGAGCCGTACCATGAAGCCCCGCGATAAGTGGAAAACTGTGAAGTAGGAATAGTAGTACAAGAAGTAAGTACAGTAG
>JBBPBX010011808.1:0-55233 GCA_038048925.1 Garcialebias charrua
CGTAGGGTGTGTTCCAACTATAGGGGGATCACACTCTTAAGCCTCCCTGGTAAGGTCTATTCAGGGGTTCTGGAGAGGAGGGTCCGTCGGATAGTCGAACCTCGGATTCAGGAGGAGCAGTGTGGTTTTCGTCCTGGTCGTGGAACACTGGACCAGCTCTACACCCTCAGCAGGGTCCTGGAGGGTGCGTGGGAGTTTGCCCAACCAGTTTACATGTGCTTTGTGGACTTGGAGAAGGCATTCGACCGCGTCCCTCGGGGGGTTCTGTGGGGGGTACTCCGGGAGTATGGGGTACCAGGCCCTTTGATAAGGGCTGTTAGGTCCCTGTACGACCGGTGTCAGAGCTTGGTCCGCATTGCCGGCAGTAAGTCAGGCTCGTTTCCAGTGAGAGTTGGACTCCGCCAAGGTTGCCCTTTGTCACCGATTCTGTTCATAACTTTTATGGACAGAATTTCTAGGCGCAGCCAAGGTGTTGAGAGGATCCGTTTTGGTGACCTTAGAATCGCTTCTCTGTTTTTTGCAGATGATGTGGTCCTACTGGCTTCATCAGTTCGTGATTTACAACTTTCACTGGAGCGGTTTGCAGCCGAGTGTGATGCGGCCGGGATGAGGATCAGTTCCTCCAAATCCGAGGCCATGGTCTTGAGCCGGAAAAGGGTAGCATGCCCTCTCCGGGTCGGGGAGGAGGTCCTGCCCCAAGTGGAGGAGTTTAAGTATCTCGGGATCTTGTTCACGAATGAGGGAAAACTGGAGCGTGAGATCGATAGGCGGATAGGTGCAGCGTCCGCAGTGAAGCGGGCGCTGTACCGGTCTGTCGTGGTGAAGAGAGAGCTGAGTCAAAAGGCAAAGCTCTCAATTTACCGATCGATCTACGTTCCCACCCTCATCTATGGTCATGAGCTTTGGGTTATGACCGAAAGAACAAGATCTCGGATACAAGCGGCTGAAATGAGTTTTCTCCGCAGGGTGGCTGGACTCTCCCTTAGAGATAGGGTGAGAAGCTCAGTCATCCGGGAGGGACTCGGAGTAGAGCCGCTGCTTCTCCACATCGAGAGGAGCCAGTTGAGGTGGCTCGGGCATCTGGTTAGGATGCCTCCTGGACGCCTCCCTGGTGAGGTGTTCCGGGCACGTCCCACCGGGAGGAGACCCAGAGGAAGACCCAGGACGCGCTGGAGGGACTATGTTTCTCGGCTGGCCTGGGAACGCCTTGGGATTCCCCCGGAGGAGCTGCTCCAAGTGGCTGGGGAGAGGGAAGTCTGGGCCTCCCTACTTAGGCTGCTACCCCCGCGACCCAACCCCGGATAAGCGGAAGAAGATGGATGGATGGATGGCTGTTGGACAAAACAATCCGTTGAGTGTGTCCAGATACTTCTCAGCTCTTATCTTCAGAGACAAATCGTCAACAGGTAAAGAGTCGTGGATGTTTGCTGAGCGTGCGGGAGCCCAACTGTAACTCGTGTGGGGAAAAGTGTCACCCTATCATTTCAAAATAATTAGCTTCCGTTAAACTTAGCTTTCATTCACTTCTTCCTCCTTAATCTTACTTTTCTTAAGCCATTAATCTTTTAAGTAAATGTGCCAACAGGAAAGTTAAACCTAACTTGTCTGTTTGTTTAATTTGAATTCTTGTCTACAGTAGTTATTAAATCAGAACTAATCTCGATACAATGTTTAATGTACTTTTATGATTGTCTCAATAAAAGGTCGATCTTTTGGTGGATCAACATAAGTTGACGTCTCTCGTGAAATTACATTTGTCTAGTCACTTTAAAGCAATTCAATCCGGAAAAAGAGTGAACTCGTGAATATTGATGATAGATATGTGTAGATAAAATCTGCTCAAACCTTTCATCTAAAATATAGGTAAGTCAGTAAACTGACCAATTTTACTATATTATTACATTTGGTGGACCCGTAAGTGTTTAATTACACTATACTGTATTATTACATTTGGTGGCTCGTCCGTGCCTCTGAACGGGTTAAGTTGTGTTTTTGTAGTCTTTTGTGACGGTTTGTTGGCATAGTTGTCCTTGTTTTTGGACTTGAGAAGATAGTTCTGGCTGGTGAGTGTCTGGGAGTTGCTAATCACTGCATTGTCTGGTTCATTTCACGTTGGAATTATTTTTGTTTCACTTTTAAACGTATGTTTGAAGCTGGTGATGAATTTGTGTCTGTGTTTGTGAGACATTTCATACCGTGTCGCAAAGCTGCATACATCTTTGCGGTGACCGCCGTGTCACCCCAATCCACCACTCTTCATCTTATTACATTGCGGATTACTGTTGTGCGCTGTCTTCACATTTTGCTAAGGATCTGTGGTGCCCATTTCTTTTACAACGTGTTAGAGAGGGTTCGGCGAACCATCTCTTCTTCTGAACTGGACCGGAAACTGTCCGGTTCCGACGAAGACTCCGTTGTTTTTCAACAGTTAGAAGTGCTGTCTTCCTCTGGTATACTCGGATACTGGCCTGCATGTGATTTGGCTCGTTAACAGAATTTTCTGCGGTGTATTATTTGTTTATTTTGTGAAAAAGTGTCCAGAACTTTTGGGTCGAGCTAACGTTAGCGTCCCGAAGCTGAGGCTGCAAGCGCTGTGATTGTGTGTTGTGTTCAAAAAAGTTGGTTCTGTAGACTGCTGGTTGTGAGAGTTCATTTGTGCACACAGTTCTGACAGTTTATCTGTTTTGTTTCGCTTCTATGCATGTAATATCGTCGAAGACTGCTTAACCACGTTTTTTTTGTGATATTTATAAGTGTTTTAGGGCGTTAAAAAGTCAGTTCGACGCTAAAATCCGACGACCTGGAGGTCCGTGAACGCGTCGTTTGAACGGCTCGTCACCGTGTGTGACGTAGAGGGACGTGAGGTATAGAAGACTACATTACCCATGAGCGCTTGGGTTGAGAACTACATGTTTTGTCTTCGAAGTGATTAGTCGGTTGCACTGTAAGTGGTGACGCAGGCAGGGTGGTACGGCCCACTCCTCGTCTGTTTTCACTTCAGCTACCAGAGTGCACAAGCTTCAGGCTTGTTTGTCCGTTACTATCTTTGAAAGACTGTTTCATCGCAGTGTTTTTGAGATTTTAATGGGTGTATTGAGTCAGTTGATGTGAGACTACCGAACGCCATGTGACCAGGTCACGTGACACCGGAAGCTGCAACTGGTTTAAGGGAACCGACCATTTTCTTTTAAGAAAAAGTTTAAAAATCACAGTACCTGTTCTAAACGGTGTTAGTCACATCGAGTTGTCGCTTATAAGAACGCAGTTCTAGCGATCATCACGTAAAGGCTCTAACTCTTTCTGTAAGGTCGCTTTTAGTACGTTTTGTTGGGTGCTTTTTGTGTGCTAAAAGCTAAGGCTCCGCTCGCGGGTGACAACAGCGCCTCTATAGCGGTCAGAAAGAGAAATTGCAGTCGCTGTGATTAAAGCATATCAGCTTTGCACCCCCATCTGTTGGATGCTGTGAAGACTACGGTTCATGTATTTCTGTCTGCATTTCAACTTTCCTGTTTTTGAAAAAGAGTACAGTTTGAAATGTGGGACACACAGCATCCTTTAATTTGATTTTCACATGAAATCAAATATTGAAAGCAGACCAATTACACAGTATTAATGCGGACATGTCTGCATTTTGATAAAACTTAACACTTTTATCGTAATTCTGTGCATACGAGCTTTCCATCTTTATTTTAAACAAAAAGTTTAAAATAAGAGACATGATACATCTTTTGTCTTGATTTTCACAAAAATCACACAAAGATAGCCGAACTTGTTTTTATCTTGTCACAGGTCGACAAATTCATAAAAATCACAGATTTTTATTTGATATAACATCCTGGGAAATTTTTACAGTGAATCATTGCTGTTGAATTTGATCTCTTTTATAAGCATTTGTGTGGATCACTCACTGCAACATTAAAAGTAAGGATTTATATGCACATTGTAAAAATCGAACCGTCTTGCTTGATTTTTCACAAAAAATCATTACAAAGATGGAAGTCCAAAACGGTGTAACACCTGAATGTGTCCCAAGATGGTTTAGGTGGAGCCAAGGCCCTGCCCCTGTACCTCGCACAGTGAGACATCCTGTCTCAGAGCGTGGTGCCTACTCAGCTGCTACGAATGTTTTTCAAAAATCAGGTGAACATCCGCTGTCTTTCTTTGACAATCTCCTCCTCTCTGCTTATTCAGGTGACATAACTGGCCCTGGCATAGAGGAAGATGAACAGTTTAAACGTCTTTTCAGTGCAAATTTCCTGCCTAAGCATAGCAAATGTGTACGCTTCAAGGCTGATTTCAATGAAAGTACCATGGAGGAAATAAAACAGTACGCTGTTACGGTTTTTGATGTGCTCACACAACACAAAACACCCTCAGTGGTGTGCCCAGGTCAAAAGGTCAAATCCCACTCGCAGCTGATAGAAGAGGTTCCCTCTCCTACAGTGTGCGAGAGTACACAGGATTTTCATAATAACAAACAACAGAATGTTGCTGCCAGCTGGAACAGTGACTCAATTCGGTTCAAAGGGAGTTCTACTCCTCGTGCACCTCAGATTGACAAATCTGAGACGAGCAAAGAACCACAAAAGGTAGGTGTTCGCTCTCTAGATGAACCAAGATGGTTCAGATCGACCCAAATGGGTTTAGACTGAGGTCTAACAGTGGGTGAACTTCGTAAGAAGTTGATGTATGGGCGCCGATACCCATTGAACAATGGTTGGTCCCCACAGGAACCCCAGAGAAGTGACCCTCCTGCCCCTGCACCTTGGGCAGAACAGTTCGAGACATGCAAAGAGTCACACATGCTCCAGATTAAGGGAACGACACCTCCGTGCTCGGAAGAGACTGAGGAAGTAAGTACTGTAGTTTGTTAGATGATTTGAATGTTACAGAAGATGAACAATCTGACACACTGTGTGGCGTTATCCTTGATAATGACACTAACAACGTTGTCCATCCTGGTGAAGCGATGTGCAGCACTGTCTTGTACAAAGACTCAGAGCAGACTGTTGACAACAACAACGTCAACATTGCCAAAGATGCTGATTTTTACAGCAAACAAATTGCTGACAGTCAAAAGCATCCTGAATGTCATGATGCTGACAGCCAACAAGATGCTGACAGCGATGAAGATTACACAGACGGAGGTACACGTGAACAGAAACGTGTGAAAAGACCTAAACAGTTTCTGTGTAACCTTATCAAAAGGGGGATGGCTAAGAAAGCTTACCTGCCAATCACACTGGAAGGGGTCCTCGCGCGAGAAGCGCTCCTGGATTGCAGTTCAGATGTATCTCTGATATCAGTCAAACTGTTTGAGGAGCTAAGGACCGCCGCTAACGGTGTTAACAGGCAAATACCCTTCAGGAAATGTGCTATTGAACTGCAGGGCCTCGCAGAGACGGGTACAGCAGTGGTGGGCAACCAACCGCTACGGAACGCTAAAGCGCTAATCCGCTAATGGCGGACCTAAACAATCTGTTAGCGCATTAGTGGTCCGACTAACTTTCATAATTCATAAGCGGATTTGCGCTTTCTAAGATAAAAATTCAGTACAGCTAATAGCAATTTATTTACAAGACCTCGTTTTCTTGAACAGCTGAGGGTTTGGCTGTCAATGTTTCACAACATGGATTCATTCAACCTTTATTTAGTCAGGTAAATCTTTTGAACCTCATGGGCTCATTTACAAAAGCGACCTGCTAAAACTAAAGAACAATGAACAGCAATGGTAGAATTTCATTAAACAATAAACAAACAAACAATAAACAATAGAAAAAAAAGAGAGAAAAAAACAAAAGAATTTTTTTTTTTTAACAAAGTATCAAAAAACTAGCAAAACATTATAAGGTAGACGTATAAAATCAAAGACAGGAACAAATCTGCATTGGTTTTTGCCAGGATTCCAACAGATTCTGAAAACCATTTAGGCCCTGTTTACACGGACACTGTGTGGGGGAAACGCAACTTTTGGGTATGTTAATTAGGTTGAAAGTTTTGCGTTGACATGGGCGAATTCTGTGGATACGACTCTCTCCCCCCCACCCCCCGTACTCATGAATTTACTGTAGTTACCATGCTGGGCCATTAGATGGCGCTGTGATTTTTGGAACCTTCACCACTGCGCATGTGTGCAGCCTGGGGTAAACAGAGCACACGAGGCAGCCTGTTTTCCTCTCTGGCTAAAAGTTCAGCTACTACAAGTTGTTGTCAACAAGTTAACAACAAGGTAAAGCTGGAATTTGGATAAGAGTCAACAGATTTGACACCAAGTGGGGCCGCTTCATCTGCGCACCAGTTGCTGACTGGACCGGAACCGAGTCAACATGTCTGACTTTACTCCGTGAGAATCAGCTGATTTACAGCAGCGCTACAAGGTAAACCATGTTCTTAATAATCTTTCCTTGTGTTTAGTTCGATCACAGAACAACCAACTGAGGTTTTATTTTTATTTTTTTCCTGCGAGGTCGAAGCTGTTCCACGAAGCGGACCGGCGGTTCGGATGTGGGTCCAGTGGGATGAAAACAACAGAGTCCAGTTCATTAAAGTTCGGTTAACGTGTTTTTAAAAGTGTTCAATTTAATTCTCAGTGTTTGTGACATGAGTTTGTGGTGTTGAATAAACAAATAAATAAAAAATCAACCTGGTGTCTTCATTTTCAGCAGCATGTTAGGCATGACGTAACGAGTCCAGATAGCTTCATTTAGCTCAGATAAATTTAAATATCTCCCACGCTAACATAAATACTGTTTATTATTGTTAAACTGTTAATATATAGCACATTTAGTAGCCCTGACAGCTATAGCCATGGTTCACATGCAGATTGGCAATATGTCACTATACTACCTGGTATACGTGTCTAAACTTGGCTCTCTCCAATTTTTGGTTGGCCAATATTTTATTAATCGTTTCGACGCGATTATAAATTATGGTGATCAGACATTGTGGGGTGGGCCACAGTGAGCGATCCACTGCCGTTCGAGGTGCCTCCACAAGGTCACTGTCTGACAGCAGGTACCGCTGAGGTCACAAGGGATTCCCCAGCCAAGAGCACAAGCCCGGTAAGTGAACCTTCAAATACGGGTGAGACAGAGGAGACTCAACTGTTGGACCGGACTCTGGCCCATCACGAGGACCTCCTCTGTGAGCTGACACGTTCAGCACCCACTGAACACTACCTACCACTGGTAGAGAAAGGTGCAGAGATCCAAGGAACACACACCAAAGAGGCTGTACTGTCCTCTGGGACAGGTAATTCAGCTATCAGCCAAGCTTTCGTTGAAACCTTGGTTCAAGGGCATCTGAGTCCAGAGGTTGACAGTCGACCAAACGCTGACAGTCACTTGGACATCATTGTTGCAGATTTTGAGGACCCCTCATCAGACATAAAGGGGGCAAGCTCACACTTCCTACCACATGTAGAAGAAGGTGTGGAGATCCAAGGGTCCCACGCCGTGGACGTTGTACTGTCCTCTGGGACAGGTAATTCGGCTATCAGCCAAGCTTTCGATGAAACCTTGGTTTGAGAGCATTTGAGTCTAGAACTACTCAGAAATGACATAGTTCTTACAGACTCAAAGAGCACCTCTACAGTCATGAAGTGGGAAGACACACACCACAACGACAGTGACCCGTCGCAGTCTGACCAGTCAGACGCACTTGCAACTGCGCCGACAGTTGTGACACGCCTGAATTACGCAGAAAGTGTCACCAGCATACGTGGAAAGAGGTAAACGTACAGAAATACGTTGGCCGAAACCTATAAGGTTCCTGTACAAGGCTCCCAATAAACTGCGCAAACAGTTTAAACTAAACAATGGCATCCTAACTCATGCCCATGGACGGACGTCCATACCTGTGTGCGTGGTCCCCCATGACCACAGGGGGGTGTTGTTAGGTCATGCCCATGTCAAGGACAAAGATTTCAATAACCCCACAAATGACAAAGTTCTCGCAAACTCACAGACTTCATGGGAAAATAAGGTCGTCCAAGCACAAGATAGTAAATAAACTAAACAGTTTAAACTACATTAGTTGCGAAAAGAAACCGTTCCAACTAGAACTTAGAAACGCTAAGCATAAAACCCACAACAAAAACTAACCTTAACAACCGTTTAAATCTGCAGGATTTAATTGACATCGGTTATAAAGCTAAGAACTGTTTTTCTTGTGTGTGACACGTTGGAATCTGACGACCAGAGTGAGTTTGATGTAGTGTAACGTTGTTTTTAGTTGCTTAATTGCTACTTTTGTTGTTATTGAAGTTGTTATTGTTTTCGGGACACTCCCAGCCAAAAGAGGTTTTGATTAATGTTAGTTGAAGACTTAAATGGATTTAACTATGCCAACATGCTGTTCATTTTATTAAAAATCTCAATCTTTGAAGAGTCATTGTAGATTAATACTACTTAAGGTACTATAATCTACATTGCTCTCCCAATCATTTAGGTAGAACCGATTCGATCGTTTCTATTCTAGATCTATTCATTTTTGATGAGTCTCGCCATAGACTTCAAAATTTATAGGAATACCAAATCCTACGTCGCTCGTCTAAAAGACAACAGACATTTAGACCAAACTATATTTCATTTTTCTATTTTAGTTTAACCTAAACTAAGTAATGAATGGAGGAATAGTTTGAAAGAAGAGGCCTTCGTTACAGAAGCCCTCCAAAATTCTATAGGTATAGATCCCTATATCTGATTTTTACAGCATTAATCCACCCCTTAATTGGTAATTTTAGCTGATCTAATCCATGATAGCTTACATACCAGGTGCATATAGGTAGGGCCTAATGTAAAATCCCAGTCATAAGCCCACCTAAAACCACATACTCGCATGACACATAGAACCAGGGTGGCACAGACTGGAAGCCATCCAGCCCGCAACCTTCGATGTGGGGACCTGCTACTCCAACGTTGGTCTTCAACCTTCATCCAAGGGCCGCCTCCTCTGCGTCAATCGAGGGATCCCCTCTACATGCTGATTAAAAATCAATTCTTGCTGATGAAATCAATAACCCCAATCGTTGTGGAATTACCGCTGTGGATTATAAGACTTTGTTTCCAAGGGATCACAGACTCAGTTTTCCATGGGTTAACAGACTATGTTTTCCAAAGGATTGAAAGCTTACCGCAATGGGATTACTTACGAACAGTATGGAATTTCCAAAAATATTATGGGAGTATAATTTTGATTTTTTTCCCACTTGCTGGATTACATAGAGGTCAGAGACATTCGGTGGTATCCTTTCGTGTTGGAACTCGTCTCCAAGGACAGGCGATGACTTCCAAAAAGGGGGACTGTAGTGGGACAGCACTCTCATGTCCGTTACTGGATGTGGGCCTCTTCACATCTCTCTGAAACTCTGAGTGTTACACCTTTCTTGAGTCCTCAAGGAGACAAGTGGACACTATTTTTGTTACATTTATTTTGGATTAAGAAACACAAATCAATCAGAAAGACTTCCATTTAATTTGTGTTAATTCAGAATTGATCAACAGTATATTTTTGTCATATAATGATGATCTGTTATTAACATGAGTTGCTCTCATGCTGGTTTATTTCTGCAGAACAAGCATGCTTTAATATTATGGCACAGTTCAGGGTAAACTTTTAACTTGCAACTTCTTTTGTGTTGTCTGTGAAGTAGCCATAATATTCTCTGTGCTAACAAGCGGCCATCTGGCCGATTCTATAAACAAGTTTTACATTTGTCCTTCAGAGATCGTCCGACGTGGGAGTTGAAAACTCATTCTTTTATTTTGTTAAACCAGCAAATAACCATTCAGGAAGTGGGCAGACTCCGCCCTCCATATAAAATCTTACTTCCTGTAGACTGGTTAGTGCGTTGGGGAGAACTAAGACTAACAACAAGTGCTCCTCTGGAAAAAGCTGGAGACGTTGTGGTCATTTTGTCAATTAGACCTACGTTCTCAGCCAGAGTTACAGCAGAGCCTTGCTGTAACTCTACTCACTCCTTTTCTGAAAGAATTTGTTTTCTGAAAGTTTTATTTTGAAACTCAGCCAGGACGTTGACCTTGTTTCCTGCCGAGAGAGACGAGTTTCCTTGTATCGTTGAATCAGCACATACACGCTGAAGTTTCAACTGGACGGCTGTTGGACAAAACAATCCGTTGAGTGTGTCCAGATACTTCTCAGCTCTTATCTACAAAGACAAATCGTCAACAGGTAAAGAGTCGTGGATGTTTGCTGAGCGTGCGGGAGCCCAGCTGTAACTCGTGTGGGGAAAAGTGTCACCCTGTCATTTCAAAATAATTAACTTCCGTTAAACTTAGCTTTCATTCACTTCTTCCTCCTTAATCTTATTTTTCTTAAGCCATTAATCTTTTAAGTAAATGTGCCAACAGGAAAGTTAAACCTAACTTGTCTGTTTGTTTAATTTGAATTCTTGTCTACAGTAGTTATTAAATCAGAACTAATCTCGATACAATGTTTAATGTACTTTTATGATTGTCTCAATAAAAGGTCTATCTTTTGGTGGATCAACATAAGTTGACGTCTCTCGTGAAATTACATTTGTCTAGTCACTTTAAAGCAATTTAATCCAGAAAAAGAGTGAACTCGTGAATATTGATGATAGATGTGTGTAGATACAATCTGCTCAAACCTTTCATCTAAAATATAAGTAAGTAAGTAAACTGACCAATTTTACTATATTATTACATTTGGTGGACCCGTAAGTGTTTAATTACACTATATTATTACAACAGTGAGGTTCTTTATTTAGACAGGAAGTCAGAAATGAAGTCAGTGAGGTTCTTTATTTAGACAGGAAGTCAGACAGGAAGTCAGTGAGGTTCTTTATTCAGATAGGAAGTCAGACAGGAACTAGAGAGGTTCTTCATTCAGACAGGAAGTCAGACAGGAAATCAGTGAGGTTCTTTATTTAGACAGGAAGTCAGAAAGGAAGTCAGTGAGGTTCTTTATTTAGACAGGAAGTCAGACAGGAAGTCAGTGAGGTTCTTCATTCAGACAAGAAGTCAGAGAGGTTCTTCATTCAGACAGGAAGTCAGAGAGATTCTTTATTCAGACAGAAAGTTATTGAGTTTCTTTATTTAGACAGGAAGTCAGACAGGAAGTCAGACAGGAAGTCAGGGAGGTTCTTCATTCATACAGAAAGTCAGAGAGGTTCTTTATTAAGACAGGGAATCAGAGAGGTTCTTCATTCAGACAGGAAGTCAGAGAGGTTCTTCATTCAGCCAGGAAGGCAGAGAGGTAATTTATTCAGACAGGAAGTCAGACAGGAAGACAGAGAGGTTCTTCATCAGATAGGAAGTCAGACAGGAAGTCAGTGAGGTTCTTTATTTAGACAAGAAGTCAGACAGGAAGTCAGTGAGGTTCTTTATTCAGACAGGAAGTCAGACAGGAAGTAGAGAGGTTCTTCATTCAAGCAGGAAGTCAGAGAGGTTCTTCATTCAGGCAGGAAGTCAGGGAGGTTCTTTATTTAGACAGGAAGTCAGACAGGAAGTCAGTGAGGTTATTTATTTAGACAGGAAGTCAGACAGGAAGTAGAGAGGTTCTTCATTCAGGTAGGAAGTCAGAGAGGCTCTTCATTCAGGCAGGAAGTCAGAGAGGTTCTTCATTCAGGCAGGAAGTCAGAGAGGTTCTTTATTTAGACAGGAATTCAGAGAGGTTCTTTATTCAGACAGGAAGTCAGAGAGGTTCTTCATTCAGGCAGGAAGTCAGGGAGGTTCTTTATTTAGACAGGAAGTCAGACAGGAAGTCAGTGAGGTTATTTATTTAGACAGGAAGTCAGACAGGAAGTAGAGAGGTTCTTCATTCAGGTAGGAAGTCAGAGAGGCTCTTCATTCAGGCAGGAAGTCAGAGAGGTTCTTCATTCAGGCAGGAAGTCAGTGAGGTTCTTTATTTAGACAGGAATTCAGAGAGCTTCTTTATTCAGACGGGAAGTCAGTGAGGTTCTTTATTCAGACAGGAAGTCAGAGATGTTCTTTATTCAGACAGGAAGTCAGTGAGGTTCTTTATTCAGGCAGGAAGTCAGCGAGGTTCTTTATTTAGACAGGAATTCAGAGAGGTTCTTTATTTAGACAGGAATTCAGTGAGGTTCTTTATTTAGACAGGAAGTCAGTGAGGTTCTTTATTCATGCAGGAATTCAGAGAGGTTCTTTATTTAGACAGGAATTCAGTGAGGTTCTTTATTTAGACAGGAATTCAGTGAGGTTCTTTATTTAGACAGGAAGTCAGTGAGGTTCTTTATTTAGACAGGAATTCAGAGAGGTTCTTTATTTAGACAGGAATTCAGTGAGGTTCTTTATTCATGCAGGAATTCAGAGAGGTTCTTTATTTAGACAGGAATTCAGTGAGGTTCTTTATTTAGACAGGAAGTCAGTGAGGTTCTTTATTCATGCAGGAATTCAGTGAGGTTCTTTATTTAGACAGGAAGTCAGTGAGGTTCTTTATTTAGACAGGAATTCAGTGAGGTTCTTTATTTAGACAGGAATTCAGTGAGGTTCTTTATTCATGCAGGAATTCAGTGAGGTTCTTTATTTAGACAGGAAGTCAGTGAGGTTCTTTATTCATGCAGGAATTCAGTGAGGTTCTTTATTTAGACAGGAATTCAGTGAGGTTCTTTATTTAGACAGGAATTCAGTGAGGTTCTTTATTCATGCAGGAAGTCAGAAAGGTTCTTTATTCATGCAGGAAGTCAGTGAGGTTCTTTATTTAGACAGGAATTCAGTGAGGTTCTTTATTCAGACAGGAAGTCAGAGAGGTTCTTTATTCAGACAGGAAGTCAGAGAGGTTCTTTATTCAGGCAGGAAGTCAGTGAGGTTCTTTATTCAGACAGGAAGTCAGAGAGGTTCTTTATTCAGACAGGAAGTCAGAGAGGTTCTTTATTCAGACAGGAAGTCAGTGAGGTTCTTTATTCAGACAGGAAGTCAGAGAGGTTCTTTATTCAGACAGGAAGTCAGAGAGGTTCTTTATTCAGACAGGAAGTCAGTGAGGTTCTTTATTCAGACAGGAAGTCAGTGAGGTTCTTTATTCAGACAGGAAGTCAGAGAGGTTCTTTATTCAGACAGGAAGTCAGTGAGGTTCTTTATTCAGACAGGAAGTCAGTGAGGTTCTTTATTCAGACAGGAAGTCAGTGAGGTTCTTTATTCAGACAGGAAGTCAGTGAGGTTCTTTATTCAGACAGGAAGTCAGAGAGGTTCTTTATTCAGACAGGAAGTCAGAGAGGTTCTTTATTCAGACAGGAAGTCAGTGAGGTTCTTTATTCAGACAGGAAGTCAGTGAGGTTCTTTATTTAGACAGGAAGTCAGAGAGGTTCTTTATTCAGACAGGAAGTCAGAGAGGTTCTTTATTCAGACAGGAAGTCAGAGAGGTTCTTTATTTAGACAGGAAGTCAGTGAGGTTCTTTATTTAGACAGGAAGTCAGAGAGGTTCTTTATTTAGACAGGAAGTCAGAGAGGTTCTTTATTTAGACAGGAAGTCAGAGAGGTTCTTTATTTAGACAGGAAGTCAGAGAGGTTCTTTATTCAGACAGGAAGTCAGTGAGGTTCTTTATTTAGACAGGAAGTCAGAGAGGTTCTTTATTTAGACAGGAAGTCAGAGAGGTTCTTTATTCAGACAGGAAGTCAGAGAGGTTCTTTATTTAGACAGGAAGTCAGTGAGGTTCTTTATTTAGACAGGAAGTCAGAGAGGTTCTTTATTCAGACAGGAAGTCAGAGAGGTTCTTTATTTAGACAGGAAGTCAGAGAGGTTCTTTATTCAGACAGGAAGTCAGAGAGGTTCTTTATTTAGACAGGAAGTCAGAGAGGTTCTTTATTTAGACAGGAAGTCAGAGAGGTTCTTTATTCAGACAGGAAGTCAGAGAGGTTCTTTATTTAGACAGGAAGTCAGAGAGGTTCTTTATTTAGACAGGAAGTCAGAGAGGTTCTTTATTTAGACAGGAAGTCAGAGAGGTTCTTTATTTAGACAGGAAGTCAGAGAGGTTCTTTATTTAGACAGGAAGTCAGAGAGGTTCTTTATTTAGACAGGAAGTCAGAGAGGTTCTTTATTTAGACAGGAAGTCAGAGAGGTTCTTTATTTAGACAGGAAGTCAGAGAGGTTCTTTATTTAGACAGGAAGTCAGAGAGGTTCTTTATTTAGACAGGAAGTCAGAGAGGTTCTTTATTCAGACAGGAAGTCAGAGAGGTTCTTTATTTAGACAGGAAGTCAGAGAGGTTCTTTATTCAGACAGGAAGTCAGAGAGGTTCTTTATTCAGACAGGAAGTCAGAGAGGTTCTTTATTTACACAGGAAGTCAGAGAGGTTCTTTATTTACACAGGAAGTCAGAGAGGTTCTTTATTTAGACAGGAAGTCAGAGAGGTTCTTTATTCAGACAGGAAGTCAGAGAGGTTCTTTATTCAGACAGGAAGTCAGAGAGGTTCTTTATCAGACAGGAAGTCAGAGTTTAGAGAGAATCGATCATGGCTGTCTTTCACATTAATAAATTTAGTTTTACAATCTTTTTCATGTCAAAGAAAATCTCTTTAATTGTAGATTTTTCCTTCATAAAATGAGAAAGTTTCTCTTCTTCAAATAAAGTCATGAAGCAAAGACCTGGTTCTGAAGGTTCTGGTTCTGAAGGTTCTGGTTCTGAGCCACTCACCGATTCCATCTGGACGACCACGGTGCTTCCCTCCAGCTCGTAGTGAGAGATGACCGGCTTCTCCCCGCCTCTGAACTGTTTGAAGACACAGCAGGACCAGTCAGGTGACCTCACCGAGCCGGGAGCTCCTCCACCTGTCTGGTCTTCGTGAAGCTCCAGTGAAGGACCAGCAGCTCCTCACCTGTCTCAGGTCCTCCATTTGAGGCTCCACACCTGTGGGCAGCTGGATCTTCATCACCGTCAGAGTGGACTCTGTGTACGCCTCGTTGGGAGGGGGTTTGTACCTGGAACACAAAGGTCACAAAGTCCACCACAGACCTGCAGCAGCATGTGAGGCCACTTGTGCACGTTCCTTACTTTATACAGGCGACCAGGTGAGGAACTCGTGTGCTGGGATCTGACGAGGACAGGAGGAAGTAAGCTGTGCGAGAAACACAATCTGAACTTTGAGATGGGCCGAGTGAAGATACGAACTTTTAGAACCATCTGGGCCGACCACCTCGATGGTGAGGTCGAAGTTACATCTGGACTGCACCGACGCCGTGGTCTGGTAGTACACCGTCTTCAGCTGGACACACACACAGGACGGTTACTGGGAGCCCTGAGACGCTACTGAGGTCACATGACCACACCCACCTTCACATTGGACACGCCGCTCCCATAACCCGTGGACACGGTGATGTCATCGTTCTTTGTGACCTTCAGGGGAAAACGGAGACTGTTAATAACCAGAGGTTCTGTTGGACCAGACTGCCCAGAAGCAGGTGTCTCACCTGGATGGGCGTGGCCACAGGTCGACTCTGTCTCAGCTGGACTTGTCCCAGCGCTCCTTTCGTTTTGTAGTGGATTCTGATGTCCTGACTGAGGACGGCTCGAGGCGTGACCTTCCTGTACTCCGTCAGCGCCTCCAGAGTCAAAACCGTGTCCTGAGAGACGTCACCATGGAGACCAAAAGAGACAGATCTGTGTCCAACTCTGGAGGACGGCTTTCAGGACATTGTCCAGCTTTTAAAGGACGTCTTTACACACCATTTAGTGCAGAGGTCATATCTTTCATTTCCAAGTCAAAAATAAACTTTTATTATTTTAACAACAAGTTTAATTCTATTTCAAACTAATTTCACAGAAACACATTTTGTCTTTTAAATCTGTTCAACAGTTTTTATTCTTCTTTAAAACGCTCCATTTCTGTAAAAGTAGACTACACCGGGACGGGCCCACGCTCGGGTGGTCCTCGCTGCAGTGAGCATGTAGCGCGTTACATCACTGTGTCGACAACGTGCTTTTTAAAACTGATTGGTTTGAAAACTGTGGAAAAAATCAATTGTTAGTTTAGGATGTGCAGATCTTCTGACACCAGGACAGGAGGCTTCAAGAGGACCTGACAGGTCAGTACCTTCATGGAGTAAAAACCTTCTCCGTAGTGCTGGTCCTGAGACAGCCAGGTGAGGATGGGGTTGGCGTACTGGATCCTCCCCTTCAAGATAAAACACAAAACCAGGATCAGGACCAGAACCCACAGGAACCGGCCTAGTTCCAGGACTCAGCAGCAGCACCTTGAGCAGCACGGCGAGCAGGACGTACGCCGTCGTCTCCACCGTCAGACCACTGCTTTGGTCCGGCTTCAGCCAATAAGCTGTCACGCTGGACTCCTGCCAGTACCGGAGCGACACCGGGTTACCTGAACAAACAGGAACAGCTGTTTCCTCACCTATCGACAGTTTATAAAAAATAAACGGTTAAAGGCAGAAGGAGGCCGAGGTGTGGGAGTTTAACTTCAGATGAACTTTTAAAATGAAGAAAAAAAGTTCTGAAATACAAACCGGATTCCAAAAAAGTTGGGACACTAAACAAATTGTGATTAAAACTGAATGCAATGACGTAGAGATGGAAAATGTCAATATTTTATTCATAATAGAACATAGATGACAGATCAAAATTTAATCTGAGTTAATGTAACATTTTAAAGGAAAAATATGTGGATTCAAACTTTCACAGTGTCAATAAATCCCAAAAAAGTTGGGACAAGTAGCAATAAGTGGCTGGAAAAAGGAAATTGAGCATATAACAAACAGCTGGAAGTCCAATTAACAATAATTAGGTCAATTGACTACATGCTTGGGTTTAAAAAGAGCTTCTCAGAGTGTCAGTGTCGCGTTTCTCCTGCCTAGCTTGTTCTTTTTTGACGGCTGAGGAGAAACAGCGCCGGTTTGACCTCTTTCCTTCCGCGGAGGCAGAGTGTCAGCCGAGGGGGGACGTGTTGTTCGAGGATCTTTTTGATGAGCTGGTCGCAAACACGTCCCCCTCTACGGAGACAGCAAGCGGCCGCGACTCGGCCTCCCTTTTTGGAGGTTCCGAGCCGGCCTCACCTTTTCTCTCTGGAGCTGAGAGAGCTAGCGGTCACGCTCCAACCTGTCCTTTGGAAGGTGCGGAGCCAACCCTGTCTTCCAACGAGGGAGTTGAAACAACTAGCGCCCGAGGTCCAGCCTGCCTACTCGTAGGTCTGGACCCCGTGCCGCCCCCGCGCTCCGAAGCCGGCTCGACGTACAGCCGAGCATCGTCTCCAGGAGCCGCGAAGCAGATGCCGCCTCCACTGACCGCCCCGAGCACTCAGGGCCACCACACCACTCTGCTCCACGCCCTCCCTGAAATCATAGGGAGGTCTGCGAGAGTCTGCGGTCTGGAGGTCCCCGAAGGAGCGACTCAGGTCACGTCGTCCCTGTTGGCGGGAAGGTTTGCCGCCCAGCTTAGCGGGCAACCGGACCCGGTCTGGCCGTGTGTCCCATCCGTGTCCACCCTGCTCCGAGGCGCGACCAGCAAACCCATGAAGCTGAGGGCACCTGTGTCATAATATGTGCCCATCACCAAGGTTCAGGGGCTCACGGACCAGGTCTTCCCCACCATCTCCCCCCGGGAACCCAGCCTTTTGGCGGTCTTCGGATGGAGAGCGGCGAAGCACGTCGGTAGGCATATCACTCCACCAGCTGCAAACAACCAGCTCACCGGTAAACTGACGGACAAGATCCATCAATGTTTGTCACAGGTGGGGGCAGCAATGAATAACATTGCGCTGCTGGCCCTCAGCATTGCAGAGGAGACGACAGATGACAAGATCGGCGCAGCAGCGGACACGATCGCAAACCTGTGTGCGGCGCTCGTGACATGCTTTGCTCGCATCTCGTCATGGGCAACACTGCTTCAGAGGCAGATGTGGCTGAAAATGTCTCCAGCGATCCCGGAGGATGTAAAAACAGAACTCCTCGAGGGCCCTGTGTCTCCTCAGGGACTTTTTGGCCCTCACTTCCAGTCGGTGTTTAACCAGCTACAGTCTTCATCTGAAGCCCTAGAGCAGGTGCGTAAACATGTCATCCCCCCGCGGGCAGAACCCTGCATTGCTCGAGGACCTGTCCATTGGCAGGGCCAAAGTAGATACTTCCGCAAACAGCAAAGACGATCATCACCCGCTGCAACGTTTGCCGTGCCTGATCCACCAGCCTCAGCCAGAGGACACTCGTCCCAGACTTTTCAGAGACCCGGGACTTCCTGTGGCAGAGGCCGACAACAACCCTCATGGGGCCAGACTCAGGACATGAGGAAGAGATATTTCAAAAAATGATGATGTGCTGGGGATGTGTTGAATAAAATGAGCAATGCTTTTGGTGAAGAAAATAAAGAAACTGTCTCAAAAAGCAGAGTGTTTCATTCAGACATGCTGACTACATCTCTCCCAGTTTTTGCAAACACATCTCCTTCAATGAATGAGAAAGTTGACACGAAACAACTTTTCAAAGGTGAGCAGAAGACGAATATAACTTGCTGCGCAAACAAACAGAAAAACGTTATGCTGCTGCAGGCAGTAAACTCTCCATGAACCCTGCGGCCCCGCCTCCCAGCACATCGGAGGGGGCGAGCTCTGACAGGTGTCTGAAGGTCGGCCTACAGAGTGGTAAGCCGTTTAAACGACACAGAGATTCATCGGTTTTCTCACAAACGTTTAAAACTCATGAATCTGCTTTTAAAGTGACAGCTTTAAGCAGGGTTTTCTCATCTCTCCCTCCTGTCAACCAAGCTGAAACAAGTGCATGTAAGAACGTGACATAATGGCCGATAAACGACCCTATCAAAACCAGCCTCCCATGGGTCAATGCGGACACTGTCCACTTGACGGCGGTAGAGGCTCATCTATTTTCACTCACAGCTCAAAACAATCAGGCACTTCCTTTCTCGAGGTGCAACGGAGCCTGGCAGGAAGTTTGCACTTTAAACAAGTGGTTAAATCGTGTAATCTGCAAAGGTTACATGCTACAATTTGCAAGAACGCCACCAAGGTTCAACGGAGTGTTAGAGACAAAATTAACATCTCCAGAACAAGGTGTAACCCTTCAGTCAAAGTTGAAGGAACTTTTAGAAAAAGATGTGCTCTCCAGTGTTCCTTCGGGAGAGGAGAAGACCGGCTATTACTCCCGGAAGAAATCAGGACCAGACCAATATTAGATCTGGCGGCCATCAACGAATACATCATGGAACGCCCCTTTCATATGCTTACTGTGAAACGTGCACTCGAGTATGTGACGCAAGGCAAGTGGTTTGTGTCAATAGACCTGAAGGATGCTTATTTCTACATCCCAATAATAAACAAACAGGAAGTTTCTCTACTTCTCCTTTCAGGGGGTCTTTTATCAATACAAGCGCCTCCCATTCGGGTACGCATTAGCTCCACGCATGTTTTCGAAATGCATGGAAGCTGCCCTGCAGCCGCTCCGAATGACGGGTATGACAATTCTGTTTTATCTGGACGATCTTCTGCTGTTATCACGGTCCAGAGAAGAGGCAGAGACACAATCAGCTGTCCAAGTCAAACATCTGTCTCATCTGGGCTTCACTATAAACTGGGAGAAGAGTTCAGTTACTCCATCTCAACATATTACATTCTTAGGAGTGAATTTAAATTCAGAGAACATGACGGCTGTCCTGTCAGATCAGATGAGAGAATCTCTGGCATCACTGCTCCAGCTTGTTCAACCTAACAGAACAGTAACAGCGCAAACAACCATGAGAATATTAGGCACAATGCCTGTTGCACATGTGGCCGTGCCGTTGGGTTTATTACAAATAAGTTGCCTGCAAAGATTATTCAATCAACTGAAAGTCGACCCTGTACATCACAAATGGTGCCTGATCACTGTTCCTCCATCTGTGGGGGCGGACCTAACCCACTGGGGGAATCCCTTAATCTTATCAGAAGGGGTTCCCCTGGGTAAAGTGACGTCATTCACGTCAGTGTTCACAGATACGTCCCTTTCCGGTTGGGGAGGGACCTGCCTGTCACAAGCAATAGGAGGGGTGTGGCCGGCCGGCACGTCTCTTCACATAAATGTACTGGAACTCAAAACAGTGTACAAAGTACTCAAACACTTTGCTTCACTGGTCAAGGACCATCACATAATGGTCCACACGGACAACAGAACCACAGCAGTGTACATAAATCACCAAGGGGGCGTGCGCTCAGCTCAGTTGATGAACACAGCCAGGAAACTGCTCTGTTGGACGCATACACAATTGAAATCAAAACGTGTTTGAGCATAAGCCATGGCCCAAATCGCTGATTTATGCCTTCTGGGGGAACTGGGGGGTTCCTCTGCTACCAACATTACTGGAGAAGGTGAGAGAAGAGAACCTGACAATGATTCTGATGGCTCCAGAACACACGAATGCTCCATGGTTTCCGGTCCTGCAACAGCTGACAAGTCGCTCATGTAAAGTGCCATGGAGGGACGATGCGCTCTTGCAGGCGGGGGGAGCAATCAGGTGTTTTCTTGTGATAAGTCAGCACCTGTGGGTCTGGTTGCTGAACGAGAACGTTTAGAAAAACTCTGTCTCTCTAAAGACTTAATTTGCACCATTCAGGGAGCACGAGTAAAGTCCACCATAGCTGTTTATGCTTCTAAATGGATTGCTTTTCAGTGATGGTGTTTAGAACCATGGTGTTTACTCTGCTGCTCTGGACTTTCTCCTCTTAACTGTTCCTCTGATGAACTTCCATTTACTGATCACATGATTTCATTCAATGTTAATCTTAAATTTTCCTCCTATAGACCTCAACGCACTATTTCCTTCCGTAATATCAAGAATATCAACCATGACACTCTTCTATCTCATATTATTAATACCCTCTCCACTTTCAACTCCTCCAACCCAGATGATCTTGTCACATTATACAACACCAGCCTCACCAACATACTTAACTCTGTTGCTCCTTTGAAAACCCGGACTGTTTCCTTCTCCAACTCTGCACCCTGGTTCACTCCAGAACTCCGCTCCCTGAAAACAAAAGGTCGGCGGCTAGAGCGTCTTTATAAAAAATCCGGTCTCACAATTCACAAGGAACTTTATGCAAACCACCTCATCCATTACAAGAACAGTATTTCTCAAGCCAAATCCAGCTACTTCTCTGACATCATCAGTTCTAATGTTGGTAATTCAAAAACATTGTTCTCTCTCCTCCACCGTTCTGTCTCATCTCCTAACTCCCTACCCTCTCACATGGTTTCCACAGAATTTTGCAACTCCCTGATGTCATATTTCAATGAAAAGATTATTTCAATTCATAAACACCTTGGTCCAAATACTGCCCCCAGCATCCATGTTGAACTCCCCCCTCCCTCCCTCCCTTTCTCTGTCTTCTCCCTCCCCTCTGCTGATAACATTGCTGACATTATCAGCAAGTCCAAGTCCTCATCCTGTCAACTTGACCCATTTCCCACAGTTCTTGTTAAATCCTGTCTCCCGTCTCTGCTCCCTATCATCACTAATATCATCCACTCCTCCCTAACCTCTGGCATTGTTCCCACAGCCTTCAAATCTGCTGCCATCACCCCCATCATCAAGAAACCAGGTCTTGACTTTACCAACTTCAATAATCTTCGTCCGATCTCCAATCTGCCCTTCATCTCCAAGATTCTTGAAAAAACTGTTGCTAGTCAACTTCACTCTCACCTGTCCAACAACAACATTTATGAAGAGTTTCAATCTGGTTTTCGCCCCCACCATAGCACCGAAACAGCTCTAGTAAAAATTACTAACAACCTTCTTCTTGCTGCTGACTCTGGTCTTCTGTCCATCCTCATTCTTCTTGATCTAAGCTCTGCCTTCGACACCATCTGTCATTCTATCCTCCTCAACAGACTAACCTCCTTTGGCATCTCAGGTACCCTGTTATGGTGTAGTCACACCAAGCAGCGTTTTGACCTCCAAAGCGTCCAGTTTACATGTAAAGTCAATGGTGGACGCGCTTCCAGGCACCTCCTGGCGTCTGGCGTCAGGTCGCGTGCGTGTTGAGCGTGCTGGGAAGCGTTTTTCCGTGCACGTGAACCGGCTTCCGCCTCCAAACCGAGCCTTCAACATGCTGAAGATTTCGCGGTTCAAACTTTCAAACGCCGCTCAACTCTACCTCATTGGTTGGTGTGTCAACCAATCAGGGACAGTCGGGGGGAGAAGAGAGGGGGCAGGGGGAGAGTCCCTATGTGACGCGGAAACGAGGGTGCGCGCGCACTATGTGACGTATTGTTTGTCGGAAAAAAAAAAGAAAAGACCCGCGAGGTCGTGGACTATGGAAGAGAAACTCATTGTAGCTGTGTGTTCGCAACAATTCCTTCACGACCAGTCAAGTCTGCTCGACAGAGACGGAAATAAACAGCTCCTCGCCTGGCGGAGTGAGCAGGACTCTGTGCGCAGGACTGTATACCGGTAAGCTCCTCCCAAACACCCAGCAGCTTCTGGCGTTCAGGTTTGAACACGCTGCATTCACAAGTGCGTCCACTTGCGTGCGTGAGGAGCTTTTTGGAGGTTCAAAACGCTGCTTGGTGTGACTACCATTAGACTGGTTCAACTCCTATCTCTCTGACCGCACTCAATTCATCCAGCTTAAATCCTTCCGTTCCCAGTCTTCCCCTGTCTCCACGGGTGTCCCCCAAGGCTCTGTCCTCAGACCCCTCCTCTTCATCATTTACCTCCTTCCTCTAGGTCACATCTTCCGCAAATACGGCATCCATTTCCACTGTTATGCTGATGACACACAGCTCCACCTGTCATCAAAACCTAACTCCACCTACACACCCTCCATCCTCACCGACTGTCTCAATGAGCTAAATCACTGGTTTTCTAACAATTTCCTTCAACTAAACAGTAACAAAACAGAAATCATTCTTGTTGGTACCAAAAACTCTATCTCAAAATCAGAACATCTTCTCATCTCTCTTAACAACTCTCTAGCCGTTTTCGCATTGGCCAGCCCTCAATGCCCCGGGCCGCCCCTGGGTGGCTCTGGGCCACCCGCGTTCATTACGCATTTGCCGCAGAGCCGCCTTGAAGTGGGTGGGCAGTTCTCTGGAAGTGGGTGGAGTGCTCTCTTCACGTGGGTGGAGTGTTCGTGTTTTAAGAGAGGAGACTCCGCTAAAAAAAAATTGTTAGCTGGATATATATATATTAGTGTTTCTGAGTTTAATTTTTGTTAATAACTGATCACAAATCAGCTTATGTTACAACGTAAATAACAACGAAGCGCGCACCCATTTCCGCCTTTCAGCGCGACTTGAATGTCATTAAACAATAACTAATATTGTCTTCCCATGGGCTCACCACCTGTGGGAGGGGCCAAAGGGGTCGGGTGCAATGTGAGATGGGTGGCGGCCGAGGGCAGGGACCCTGGCGGTCTGATCCTCGGCTACAGAAGCTGGCCATTGGGACATGGAATGTCACCTCTCTGGTGGGGAAGGAGCCTGAGCTAGTGTGTGAGGTTGAGAGGTTCCGACTAGAAATAGTCGGACTCACCTCAACGCATGGCTCTGGCTCTGGAACCAGTTTCCTTGAGAGGGGTTGGACACTCTTCCACTCTGGAGTTGCCCCTGGTGAGAGGCGCCGAGCAGGAGTGGGCATACTGGTTGCCCCCCATCTTGGTGCCTGTACGTTGGGGTTCACCCCGGTGAACGAGAGGGTAGCCTCCCTTCGCCTACGTGTGGGGGGACGGGCTCTGACTGTTGTTTGTGCCTATGCACCAAACGGCAGCTCAGACTACCCACCCTTTTTGGAGTCCTTGGAGGGGGTATTGGAGAGTGCGCCTCCTGGGGACTCCCTTGTTCTACTGGGGGACTTCAACGCTCACGTGGGCAATGACAGTGAGACCTGGAGGGGTGTGGTTGGGAGGAACGGCCCCCCTGATCTGAACCAGAGTGGTGTTCTGTTATTGGACTTCTGTGCTCGTCATGGATTGTCCATAACGAACACCATGTTTAAGCATAAGGGTGTCCATATGTGCTCTTGGCACCAGGACACCCTAGGTCGCAGTTCGATGATCGACTTTGTTGTCGTCTCATCTGATCTGCGGCCGCATGTCTTGGACACTCGGGTGAGGAGAGGGGCGGAGCTGTCTACTGACCACTACCTGGTGGTGAGTTTGCTCCGATGGTGGGGGAGGATGCCGGTCAGACCTGGCAGACCCAAACGTATCGTGAGGGTCTGCTGGGAACGTCTGGCAGAGTCTCCCGTAAGACGGAGCTTTAACTCCCACCTCCGGGAGAGCTTTGAACACGTTCCGAGGGAGGCGGGGGACATGGAGTCCGAGTGGGCCGTGTTCCGCGCCTCTATTGTCGAGGCAGCTTATCGGAGCTGTGGCCGCAAGGTTGTTGGTGCCTGTCGAGGTGGCAACCCTCGAACCCGGTGGTGGACACCGGCAGTGAGGGATGCTGTCAGGCTGAAGAAGGAGTCCTATTGGGCCTTTTTGGCTTGTGGGACCCCGGAAGCAGCTGATAGGTACCGGCAGTCCAAGCGGCATGCGGCTCGGGTGGTTGCTGAGGCAAAAACTCGGGCGTGGGAGGAGTTCGGAGAGGCCATGGAGAATGACTTCCGTACGGCTTCGAGGCGATTCTGGTCCACCATCCGGCGTCTCAGGGGGGGAAAGAGGTACGAGACCAACACCATTTATGGTGGAGGTGGCGTGCTGCTGACCTCAACTCGGGATGTTGTGAGTCGGTGGGCGGAATACTTCGAAGACCTCCTCAATCCTACTGGCACGTCTTCCACTGAGGAAGCAGAGCCTGGGGACTTTGGGTCGGGTTCTCCGATCTCTGGTGCTGAGGTCGCCGAGGTGGTTAAAAAGCTCCGCGGTGGCAAGGCTCCGGGGGTGGATGAGATTCGCCCGGAGTTCCTTAGGGCTCTGGATGTTGTAGGGTTGTGTTGGCTTACGCGACTCTGCAATATCGCGTGGACATCGGGGGCAGTTCCCTTGGATTGGCAGACTGGGGTGGTGGTTCCCCTATTTAAAAAGGGGGACCGTAGGGTGTGTTCCAACTATAGGGGGATCACACTCTTAAGCCTCCCTGGTAAGGTCTATTCAGGGGTTCTGGAGAGGAGGGTCCGTCGGATAGTCGAACCTCGGATTCAGGAGGAGCAGTGTGGTTTTCGTCCTGGTCGTGGAACACTGGACCAGCTCTACACCCTCAGCAGGGTCCTGGAGGGTGCGTGGGAGTTTGCCCAACCAGTTTACATGTGTTTTGTGGACTTGGAGAAGGCATTCGACCGCGTCCCTCGGGGGGTTCTGTGGGGGGTACTCCGGGAGTATGGGGTACCAGGCCCTTTGATAAGGGCTGTTAGGTCCCTGTACGACCGGTGTCAGAGCTTGGTCCGCATTGCCGGCAGTAAGTCAGGCTCGTTTCCGGTGAGAGTTGGACTCCGCCAAGGTTGCCCTTTGTCACCGATTCTGTTCATAACTTTTATGGACAGAATTTCTAGGCGCAGCCAAGGTGTTGAGAGGATCCGTTTTGGTGACCTTAGAATCGCTTCTCTGTTTTTTGCAGATGATGTGGTCCTACTGGCTTCATCAGTTCGTGATTTACAACTTTCACTGGAGCGGTTTGCAGCCGAGTGTGATGCGGCCGGGATGAGGATCAGTTCCTCCAAATCCGAGGCCATGGTCTTGAGCCGGAAAAGGGTAGCATGCCCTCTCCGGGTCGGGGAGGAGGTCCTGCCCCAAGTGGAGGAGTTTAAGTATCTCGGGATCTTGTTCACGAATGAGGGAAAACTGGAGCGTGAGATCGATAGGCGGATAGGTGCAGCGTCCGCAGTGAAGCGGGCGCTGTACCGGTCTGTCGTGGTGAAGAGAGAGCTGAGTCAAAAGGCAAAGCTCTCAATTTACCGATCGATCTACGTTCCCACCCTCATCTATGGTCATGAGCTTTGGGTTATGACCGAAAGAACAAGATCTCGGATACAAGCGGCTGAAATGAGTTTTCTCCGCAGGGTGGCTGGACTCTCCCTTAGAGATAGGGTGAGAAGCTCAGTCATCCGGGAGGGACTCGGAGTAGAGCCGCTGCTTCTCCACATCGAGAGGAGCCAGTTGAGGTGGCTCGGGCATCTGGTTAGGATGCCTCCTGGACGCCTCCCTGGTGAGGTGTTCCGGGCACGTCCCACCGGGAGGAGACCCAGAGGAAGACCCAGGACGCGCTGGAGGGACTATGTTTCTCGGCTGGCCTGGGAACGCCTTGGGATTCCCCCGGAGGAACTGCTCCAAGTGGCTGGGGAGAGGGAAGTCTGGGCCTCCCTACTTAGGCTGCTACCCCCGCGACCCGACCCCGGATAAGCGGAAGAAGATGGATGTATGGATGGATGGATGGATAATATTGTCTAACTGTTGCGCGCAGCCAGGGTTTTAAAATATAACTAATAATCTCTAACTTCTACGTGCAGCTAAAATGTTAAGAGAAATGATTCCTATATGGGTAAGGTGAACACCTGAGAATCCAGTCCATCCCAATAGCTCAAAGAGTTAGTGCACTGCTGTTTTGACCGGGAGAAGCGGGTTCGCTTCCCGCCTGGGACAAAGTTATTTTATTTTATTTTTTTATTGGAGTAAATAAAAAGGAGTTTGTTAACCAAACAGACTCCTTTTTATTTAAAAGAAAATGTGAATTAAAAAGAAAAAAGTAAAATAACTTTGTCCCAGGCGGGAAGCGAACCCGCTTCTCCCGGTCAAAACAGCAGTGCACTAACTCTTTGAGCTATTGGGGCAGACTGGATTTTCAGGTGTCCACCTTACCCATATAGGAATCACTCCTCTTAACATTTTAGCTGCACGTAGAAGTTAGAGATTATTAGTTATATTTTAAAACCCTGGCTGCGCGCAACAGTTAGACAATATTATTTATTGTTTTAGTTATTGTTTAATGACATTCAAGTCGCGCTGAAAGGTGGAAATGGGTCCGCGCTTCGTTGTTATTTACGTTGTAACATAAGCTGATTTGTGATCAGTTATTAACAAAAAATTAACTCAGAAAAACTAATTCAGCTAACAATTGTTTTAGGGGTTTCTGTAGTTAAATTTGAATGAAATTCAACCCTCGCGCTGAGGTTGTTTGAATGAGTCCCGCCCCAGCTGCAAACAACGAATCAAATGTGAGCAGTACATGACGTGAAACTGGGTCCGTCAGGGCTCGGCCCGATAGAACCACGGTGGACATGGTTCCAGAACAAGGGTGGATCCCGGGCGGAAAAGGTAAATGCGAATACGCCGAACCCGGGTTAGAAGCTGGGAGAGCCGGGGAGGGCTGGCCAATGCGAAAACGGCTTCTGCTATCCCCCTCCCCTCAGGTCAAGAGCCTCGGTGTCATCCTCAACACCACTCTCTCCTTCACTTCACACATCAACAATATTACTCGGTCTGCCTATTTCCACCTCCGTAATATTAACCGTCTCCGTCCTTCTCTCACACCCCGCTCCACAGCCATCCTGGTGCACAGTCTTGTGACTTCCCGTATCGATTACTGCAACTCCCTTCTCTATGGCCTCCCCAACAAATCTCTCCACAAGTTACAGATGGTCCAGAACTCAGCTGCCCGTGTCATCACTCAAACCTCCTACTATAACCACATCACTCCTGTCCTGCAGCAGCTCCACTGGCTCCCGGTTAAATCACGCATCATCTTCAAAATTCTACTTCTCACGTTCAAATCTATCCACAACCTTGCCCCTCCTTATCTATCTGACCTCTTACAAATCTCCATCCCATCACGCTCTCTCAGATCCTCCTCTTCGCTACATCTCCATGTACCCTCTGCCCGTCTCTCCACCATGGGGAGCAGGGCCTTCACCTGCTCTGCCCCCCACCTCTGGAACGCTCTACCGCCTGACCTTCGAAACACTACCTCCCTTTCTCTGTTCAAGACAGCCCTGAAAACACATCTCTTTAGACTAGCTTATCATTAACTCTACTAAATGTATTTTATATTCTTTTGTATTTTATATTCTTTATTCATTGTATACAGTATTTCAATTTGTTCTTGCTGATGTTTGAACTGTTTGTTTGTTTTTACACAATCTCTGTGATATGTTCTTGCTGTGAAATGTCCTTGGGTGTCCTGAAAGGCACTTTTAAATAAAATGATTATTATTATTATTATTATTATTATTATTATTATTATTATTATAGAAAAGGGAGTGGATTCAATTTCTTGTCCCATAAGCTGCGTTTTATCATATTTGCAGCTGCTATTGGACAGAAGTTTACCTTTTGGCACAATTAAAACTTATGCTACAGCAATCTCGTCCTGCCATGAAGGGTTCAATGATAGAACAGTGTTCAACAATGACTAAAGACACGTTTGAGCCTCGGAGCCAGACACCTTTGAAGTATTTGTCACTCAAAACAGCTTTGTTATTAGCGCTGACGTCAGCTAAAAGTGTAAGCAACTTGTCAGGTCTGTCCATCTCTCCTTCTTGTCTCAAAATTCAAGGAGATGGAAGTTCAGCTGAACTTCGGCCAAATCCTGCTTTTAAGAGCGTAACAAATTCATTCAGGTCCAGAGTCATCATGCTGGATGGGTTCTGTCTTCTTCCCCACAAGAATGCAGAGGAAGAACAATTGCACCTGCTCTGCCTAGCTCGAGCGCTCGGGTGTTATGTGGCACACACAACCATAGTGCGTAAATCTGATTAGTTGTTTGTACATTTCAGGGAATGATCACAGGGTCAGCCTTTATCTTCCTAATGTTTGTCACACTGGTTATGTGAAACCATTTCACAGGCCTACAGCTCTTCTGGCCTTCAGCCTCCAGAAGGACTCAGAGCTCACTCCACTAGAGGGATTTCAACCTCCACAGCTCTGCACAGAGGAGTGTCTGTGCAGGACATCTGCTCTGCGGCTTCATGATCATCACTGAACCCCTTCATCCGTTTTTATTTATGAGATATGTCTAGCTCTTCACTGACACATTCGGTTCTCGGAGCGATGGCAGAGTGACTGTTATTTTTCAGTCAACCAACAGTAAAATTAAAATGAAATTAAAATCAAAATAAGAAAGGAAAAATAACAATAAAACTTTTATTGACAAAACAACACAGTCTTGTTTCTGTATTTATTTATTGAACGTTGTTTTTTGTATAGTTGTTCCTTCAAACAGAGATGTTTTTCCTTTGCCTGATATGAATAAACATTCATTCAGTTGAGTTCAGACACAGAGGTTTGCACGCCTGCAATGCGATACGCACCAGCTGCATGGTTCAACGGTATGTAATTACGCTTGAACGAGGTTTAGGTGGATGTCAGAGTGTTGTTATGGTCCTCGATTAGACCCAGTGAGGCATGGACCTTATCCTGCTCTGCGCTTTAAATCCAATAAGCGACAGCTTTTAAAGGGCGGAGCTTACATGAAATAGAATGTTGGTTACGTATTGTAACCCAGATTCTATGAGTGTAAGCGTAGCCCTTTAAAAACTGGGCCTCACTGACTTTCAATCGGCTGAAGAAAAGAATAGGCCTTTTGGGAGCTGATCACCAGTCCAGATGCGGTTTTATAGTAGGACCGGGTGGGGCCCATAGCAGGTGGGCGTGGACTAGAAGTTTTTCAGTGTTTTGTCGTGCTACGCGTGGGTAACCCAATAAGCAACAGCTTTTAAAGGGCTACGCTTACACTCATAGAATCTGGGGTTACAATACGTAACCAATGTTATTCTTCTACACAATGTTTGCAAATAATTTTAAACATTTAAAAGTATAAAAGATACAAAACCTCCCAGGCCCTGAATGAGCTGAATGTTTTAACTTGTGAACAGCTAAAGCAACACAAAATAAATAAGTAATTGCAACAACAACAACAACAGTGACAACAACAGCAGCAGCAACAACAACAACAACAACCACAGCAAAAAATAAATAAAAAATATGGCAACAACAACAATAACAACAACAGCAAGAACAAAAACTACAACAAAAACAGCAGCAACAACAACTACAACAACAGCAACAACAACAGAAACAACAACAACATAACAGCAACAACAAAAACAACAACAACAACAACGAAAACAATAGCAACAAAAACTACTACAAAAACAGCAACAACAACAACAACAACTACAACAGCAGTAACAACAACAACAGCAACAACAAAAACAACAACAGCAACAACAACAAAAACAACAACAGCAACAAAAACTACTACAAAACAGCAACAACAACAACTGATGGGAACAGAGGAGCCTTGTCTGGGAATTAGACTAACAAAGACCTTAAGAAACGTTGGTTACGTATTGTAATCCCAGATTCTATGAGTGTAAGCGTAGCCCTTTAAAAGCTGTCGCTATTGGGTTTAAAGGTGGAGCAAGATATGGTCCATTCCTCAGTGGGTCTGATCGAGGACCATAACAATGCTCTGACAACCACCTAAACATCGTTCAAGCATAATTATGCACCATTGATCCATGCAGATGGTGCATACTGAATGCAGGCATGCAAATCTCTGTGTCTGATCTTAGCTGAATGAATGTTTATTCATATCCGACAAAGGAAAATATTTCCAATGAAGAAGAAAGGATTTTTCCTGTTTCAAAGAATATTTATACAAAACAACGTTCAACAAATAAAGACAGAAACAAGGTTGTGTTGTTTTGTCAATACAGGTGGTCCCCGATTTACGAGCGCTCTTACTTACGAGGATCCGGATTTACGAGGTTATCATATTTAATAAAAATATGAAAAAATAAAAAATAGTGTGTTTAAATGTTCTTAATTTCATGTATATAGCACTTTGATGCAGCTGTGGTTGTTTATAAATAAAGTATTATTATTATTATAATTACAGTACAGTGCATAATTATTCATTTTTAAGCCGATTTACAAAGTTTTGCGGCAGTTTCCGACAGTTTCTGACAGTTTTCGGCAGTCAGTCAGTTTTCGGCAGTGCCTACAAATTGAGCCAGTTAGCTCCAGTGTCCAGTCTCGTAGCTCCATCAGACAGCCGACTTTGTCCGATCAGAGGTTCCTGCGCTCGGATACATGATCTGGAGCTGAACGGTGAATTTGTGGAGGAACGATGGGTGAAGCAAAACGACACTGTTGACTGCGTGAAGCTGAAGACAGCGAACCGGACTGACTGGATTAGCAATGAGCTAACATTAGCCTCATAGCTGCAGCCTCGTAGCTATCCGAGAGCCGGCTTTGTGCGGTCAGAGGTTCCTGGAGCCTGCCTCGATGTCGGACTGGAAGCAAAAGATATCGGGGGGACACCCAGCTAACTTGGAATAACAAAGCCAACAGACTTTTTGGAGGTGCAACTAAACCGGAGTGCCCGTAGCTGCAGACTAACCGCGGATTCTGAGAGGCTAACAGGTGCAGCTAAAGGCGGCACGCGCAGATGGCTTTCGGTAAGTTATTAAAACATTTCTGTCTCCAAATGTATGAAGTTAGGATACTAACATTCCTTCCTGTAAAGGGTTTGGACTGCGTGGTGCTACAGAAAGCTGCGAAGCTCGGATGTAACGCAACAGAGCTCACGCAACGGAGCTCAGGTAGCGGAGCGGAGGCAAACAGACGACAGAAGTTGCCGCTCAAATTAAGAAATTAATTTTTAATATACATTATGCTTTTTTAAAATGTGTTTAAGTGTTAGAATAGGCATTACCACACACCTACATGTATCAGTGGCGGCTGGTACAGTATATATATATATATATATATATATATATATATATATATATATATATATATATATATATATATATATATATATATATATATATATATATACAGTGGTGGGCATGAACGCTAGGTAGCGCTAAAGCGCTAATCCGCTTACAGTGGACCTAAACTTTTTGTCAGCGTTTTTGTGAATTGACTAACTTTTATAATTCATAAGCGGATTTGTGCTATTTTTATTTAAAATGCAGTACCGCTAATAACTAATTATCTATCAGTAAAAACCAATAAACTTATTTACAAGCTCTTATGCTGCTTGTTTTACCTTTTTCCCCACCGTAAACAGCAGAGAGGAGGAAGGGTGTGAGGGTGAGGGGGGCAGAGCTGAGAACAGACTCGGCTCTACCATGTAGGTAAATGCCTGGGGGTCCCATTTCAGCAGTGGCCCCGGCCCCGCCTCGCCCCGTGCAGTCACCTACATCACTAACATTGATCCTGCTTGTTAATGTACATTTAACATAAAAATAATTATAGTTACGATGAAAACGATCATTAAATACGCAATTAAAAAAACGGTCGATTTCTTTATCCCCCTACTAAAAATGGACTATTCCATCTTGACATCTTCCGGGTCAGTCGTGAACTCGAGGGCTAGTTCTGTGGCTAGCTGGTTGTGCTGGGTACTTGGATAAATCCGCAGACAACCCCGCTGTTTCAAGCCAAATTAACGTGGCCGGAGGAGTTTATTGAGGGTTTTGTGTCGACCATTTGACGGTGAGTCGTTATTTTTATGTATTTTAGTTACTTTTCATTAAATCTGTTGACTACCTATAGACGCTAACGCTGTGTCTGCCGGTAGTGCTGGGTTACTAATGGATAAATCCGTAGAGAACCCCGCTGTTTCAAGCCAAATTAACGTGGCCGGATGATTTTATTGTGCGTTTTGTGTCGACCATTCGACGGCGAGTCGTTATTTTTATGTATTTTAGTTACTTTTCATTAAATCTGTTGACTACCTATAGACGCTAACGCTGTGTCTGCCGGTAGTGCTGGGTTACTAATGGATAAATCCGTAGAGAACCCCGCTGTTTCAAGCCAAATTAACGTGGCCGGATGATTTTATTGTGCGTTTTGTGTCGACCATTCGACGGCGAGTCGTTAGTTTCATGTATTTGGGTTACTATGTATAAATGCGGTGGCGACACACCCGTGTATTTGAGATTTAAACGTGGTTTTAGGGATTAAAAGATCATTCTATTTTTTGTTAATTTCGTGGCCGAATAGAATATATGTACGTAAAGTATTAAATAAATCCTTTGATTTTTGTAATTTCATCCTTTTAGGATCATTTTTGTTACTTTTCAGTTGGCAGTGTAGTGCAAATATTGATAACGCTGCCGGCTATATATAAATATATATATATATATATATAATATATATATATATATATATATATAATATATAGAAATATATAAATAGCGGATTAGATTAGCTTCCCCTAATTTTCATAAGACATTTGTGCTTTTGAAATTGTGGACCTAAAAAAATTAATAAGCGTTTTAGAAATTGTGGAACTAATTTTTTAATTAGCGGTGCCCACTGGGCATTTTTAAACCCTTCCCACACTCTTGCAATATTCTTGCAAATTCTAAACAATGTTTCTAAACTATAAACACTCTAAAAGAGCACAGAATGTCATGATTTCAGCTCCCTGCCTCCTCTGCTCTTTGCCACCTGCAAGAGCTCTTGGCCACGCCCACTTCTCAGCTCTGTACGAAGAACAGCTGATAAGCTGCAGCAGGTCGTTTATCCTGCAGTATGGGTTGCACACAGGTGCAGCAGGTGCTAATTAATTTGAAATAATTTATGTTAAATAAAAATTCCATGCAGATCGTGTGGCTCATCCATCAATCAGCCAATTGTGTACCGTGTCCAGTCTTATTTTGAAAAACCGTGATAGAGTGAGTCCACAATAAACAAACCGAGAAGTAGCAAGGGACTACTGTATAGCCATTTTTGTGTTTGCTAATATGGATTAGCTGAGAAAGCAATTTTGAATTGGTTTGGCACCAAAAGTTAATCAGCTGTATATGTACACAATTCATACTTTGAAGGTGTCATTTAAATCTGACCAGTGTAAGACATTTTGTTAACAAACAGACACTAACATACACGCAGAAACAAAATATAATTTGCCTTCACCTTTTGGCAGGGGATGATATGATAACTAGTCCAAATACAGCAGGGGCAGCTGCTTGTTTTGTCCTGTTTATTCTCAAATTTACACATTAATGAGCAGACCTTTAAAGTGGCCAGGGACTGGTCCACTGACTTTTTGTTAGCTGGAAGAAATTTTCACCAACTGTCCTACAGCTGAAAGTTAAACTGTCCATCAAGAGAAAATGTTTACCAGTACATTTCCAGCTACCATCGTCTCTTTCACAAAACAGTTTCAAAATATGACTGTGAAGCTGAACCCCACTGTAAGTCATAAATAAATCTGTCCATATCCTGTGATGTGAGCTTTTATAAAAAGGTGCTCATGTCCTAGAGCTTCTGGTGTAAACCTTTCACTGTTGACACAGAACTTTACATATAAAAAGTGTTGGACATTGTTCAAATTCCTGTGACTGGCTGGTCGCACAAACCATCTGTCATCAACTACATCTCACTCTTGAACTGTGATGCATGTTTACCCCTTATTTATCGACTGTTACATCACTGGCATGACGGCAGCATTTCAGCCCCCATGCCAACTCTTTGTCTGGTTACAGATGAGGAGGAATACCAGACGCAAGACAGGTATTTGAAATCAAAAAGAAAATTTATAACCAAAGAAGCACAATAAAACATCAACACATAACATTCAACCTTTATTTATACAGGTTAACCCTAACAAATATGACATTAACAACCCCCCTCCCCCCAAAAAAATAAAAATAAAATTTAGGGTTGTATGAAATTTACCTTCATTTTTCGTTTGTTTTCCAAAAAATCATATTTTCCCATTTTAACTTTTCTAAATTCCATGTTCCATTTATGGAACAGGGTTAGGGTTAGGGTTAACCCTAACCCTATAAGCAAATTGGAGTTTTCACCAAAGTATGACCTTTTATCTGATAATTCTCAATCAGGTCATCTGGACAGTTTCTTTTTAGTAGAAACGTTTCACCCTCACTCCAGAGGGCTTCATCAGTCAGAGTAGTTCCAGCACACTGTTCTCCCACCAAGCCGTAAACAACTTACCGGTAAGTGGACCAACCAGTTTGCTGGAGCCAAGGAGGTTTCTGGAGGCCGTCCTGTCCCTCGGCGACTCCTCCCAGGCAGGCAGACACAGTAAAAGTGGTTCAAGACAAGAAAGTTCATGCTCAACTGGTTGGTCCACTTAAGTTGTTTACGGCTTGGTGGGGGAACAGTGTGCTGGAACTACTCTGACTGATGAAGCCCTCTGGAGTGAGGGTGAAACGTTTCTTCTAAAATAAACTGTCCAGATGACCTGATTGAGAATTATCAGATTTGATACCTGGATTACTGAGCATGAACTTTCTTGTTTTATGACTTCTTATATTTTTAATTTACTTTATTTTGACCATTTTGGTGTTCCGTGTATATGATAAAGTAATAATTTCAACAAACCAACAGAAAAATATTCAAGAACGGAATTAAACTTGACATACTGCTAAATTTCTAGTGTTTTTTCATTTCCACATAACCTCCAATGATTTGTTTAAAGGAGAAATGAAAAGTGTTTTTAAGCTAATAGTAGTCTAATGAAAAGCATAAAATAAGCTTGTTGAGAAATTTTCACAAGTCAAAAATTTCATCCTAACTCAAATTTAGCATTTGCAAAGTGGAAAAAATCTCATCCGGTGTTTTTGACACCCCTCCCCCCGCCTGCTCTCGCTCCCAGGTATGACGTAGGTCGGGCCACGGTTGTCCCTCATACAGTATTGTGTAGCTTCATTTATATTGTAAACAAAAAACATTTCATCACATCAAACTGACAATTAAGTTACATTTGGTCATAATTACCTCAACACCTTTTTTACATTGCTGATTTGCTGACATTATTTTTTAGGGGTTTCTGTAGTTAAATTTTAATGAAATTCAGCTCCCGATGAAAAGTGGGTCTGTTTTCTGTGTGCGCGCTCGGTGATATACGTGCTAAAATAAGCTGCTTTGTAATCATTTATTAACAAAAATTAAACTGAGACACACTCTTAAAAAAAGTCAGCTAACAAATATATTTTTTGAGGTCTTTATCCTGCTCAAATTAAAATACCGGTACATGCAGGTCTGTTTACTGCTACTGCAGTCTGGTTCTGCACGTGCACGTTATGTTTCATCAGACGTAGTGAAACAAATGTTTGAATCCAGCTCATTTCACAATTACATTCATTTATTAAAGAAAAGTTCAGCTCAGACACATATTTGCTATAATTTTTATTCTTACCATTCCACGTAGCCAACTCTGTGAGAAGGTCCTCTGTCATTGGACTCGTCAGAATTCAGAGATCCAGCTGTCGGTTCAGGTTCAAACTGATATGGTTGTAAATCCATTACCCCTCTAGGTGTTCCTGCGTTTCTTCAAATTCAAAAAAGTCTTCTACTTCCATTTTAAATGACACACAGAAGGACAGTAATGATGGGTTTGTAGCTTCAGTTTCTATTTAGAAAGTAGCGCGGAGGACAGATATGCGTCATTTCCTTCAAATATGCGTCATTTCCTTCCTGACCTCCAGACTTCGGAATTTAGCAGGAAAAACGTAAAAAACTATTTCTTTAAGCTACTGAATTGAAAAAAAGCATATAAATTATGTTTATGTGTGTTGTTTACTAAATGAAATTCTTGTTATATTGATTAATTGAGGTTTGATTTCATTTCTCCTTTAAGCATTTTAAAATGTGCTAGACATGTACTTATAATGTAAAATATTCCTCATTAAATTCCCTTGTACATTATATGATGTATATACATGAAGAAACAGTGCTTCAAAAAAAGGAAATTAAAACTCAAATTTTATAGATTAAATAATAGCAGCGTGATGACACACTTATCTTACAGGTAGAGATGCACCGATCTACATTTCTCACTTCCGATCCGATACCGATACTTATTAACTCAGTATCGATCGATACCGATACTTTCCCGATCCGATACTGTTCAGGTTTTTGACTCTGTATAATGGAACTTTTGCACCCAAACTATTCATTTTAACATTGTGTGAGATAAACCCAATGAAGACACACTTAAGCCTTACAATAGGGAACCCCCTATTGTAAGGCTTAAGAGTGTCTTCATTGGGTTTATCTCACACAATGTTAAGAAGGGCAGTCACAGAATGTGATTGAACACAAGTGCTCTTTGAAGCTGGATCGGAAAAGTATCGGCAGGTTTGATCCGATACCCGATACTTAAATAATGCTGGTATCGGATACCGATACCGATACTGGATCGGATCGGCCCCATCCCTACTTACAGGATAAGCTGAAACAGGATACTGGACCAGAATGAGACAAGGCTAGATTTTAACAATACTTTTAGGAATAAAGCTTGCCATAAACTCCAGCATTTCTTTTGTCTGATTTCTCATGAGTCTTTAAATCTTAGAACAGCACTTCAGCTATTCATGACCTTTAAGCTTAATCTGCGTGACATTTTAACTCAAGGGGGTAAAACTCATTTTAACAAGAGGCTAAATCTAAAAACATGATAAAATAACTGAGCTCAGAGGGATTCAAGATGGGTTGCAGACATTATAAGGCCATTTTGTGAGAAAAATGTTAGGGTGCGCACGCAGTTCGGTTCAGTAGGTGGGGCACTCGGTTCTGTTGACAGGGCAGTGTGCTCTGCTTGTATAATGGTAGAAGAAACACTGCAGAGGTTTATTACAGGAGCAGCAGGATACATTTGATTTGATTTGATTTGATGTTTATTCATTCATTTTAAAAGAACAATACAAGACAGTTTCATCAGATACAAGATTACAAGTAGGATAAAATGAAGGGAGCAGAAAGAAGATGAAATCTTATTATATCTGCCCCTATTTCACAGTTTGTTCAACCAATGATAACTTTCAAGCAACATCACAGAATGAATAGTTCTACCTATTTTCCTAACTGTAATACACAAACTACATCACAAAATGAATAATTCTACTTAATTTTCCTAACTGAAATACATAAACTACTGTAGATCACAAAAAGAATAATTCTACTTAATATTTCTAACTGTAATACACAAACTACATCACCCATAATTCTAATTAATTTTCTAATTCTAATTTTTTTATTTATTTTTTTATTTTATTTTATTTTTTTATAATTTTATTTAATTTTCCTATTTTTTTTTTTTAATTAATTTTCCTAACTGTAATACACAAACTAGATCATAAAATGAATAATTCTACTTAATTCTACTTAATTTTTCTAATTGAAATACACAAACTAAAAGATGGCACAACATCAAGATGTTCACAAAATGAATAATTCTACTTAATTTTCCTAATTGTAATACACAAATTCATCACAAAAATGAATAATTCTACTTAATTTTTCTAACTGTAATACACAAACTGCTTCATAAAATGAATAACTCTACTTAATTTTTCTAACTGTAATACACAAACGTACCGTACATCATAAGTACAACATAATTGTAATACACAAACACGCAAGATTACATCATATATAGTTTTTGAGCAAGTCCTTTTTGACCTTTTTCTTAAATGTATACATTGATTTTTCATTTTTAACATCACTCTCCAGAGCATTCCACAATCGAATTCCCTGAATTGAGGTAGACCGTCCTTTTAAGCTGGTTCTGAATTGTGGTTTGATGAATATCTCTGTCCCTTTGAGATTGTAATAACTTTGTCTTTTTATAAAATTTCTTTGGATATTTAAAGGTAATGTGTTATTATGAGCCCTATACATAATTGATAAAATACTATATTCTACCAATTCCTGGAATTTCAATAAGTTTAGTTGAATAAACAAGGTGTTTGAAGGGTGAGTGAAATGTTTTCTGGTGATTACTCTTACAGCTCTCTTTTGTAAAATAAAAACAGGCTTTGTAATAGTTTTGCATGCTTTTCCCCAAACCTCAATACAATAGATTAAATGTGGAGCAATGATTGTGTTATACAACATATGTAAAGCTTTATCAATTAAAAAATCCCTGACTTTATACAGTACTGCAATTGCTCTAGCTAGTTTTTTTTTAATAGAATTTACATGATGTTTCCATGTCAGTTTGTCATCAATGATAACACCCAGAAACTTCACTTCACTCACTTTACAGATCACAACATCTTCAATTTCAAATGGATCGTCATCAACAATTCCCTTTTTGTTACTGAAAATCATGTAGTTAGTTTTATCTAAATTCAAAGATAATTTGTTTAATTTAAACCAAGTTTGTATTTTTATAAATTCTGTTTTCATCATATCCAAAATCTGTTTTATGTCATTACCCGAACTGAAAAAAGTGGTGTCATCGGCAAAAAGAACACATTTAAGTAGTGCTGACACATTTACCAAGTCATTCACATATAAAATAAACAACTTTGGTCCAAGCACAGAACCCTGAGGAACTCCACAAGTGATATCACGGAGGTCAGATTTAACATCATTAATTTGCACGAACTGTTTCCTGTCCTTCAAATAGCTAGATACCCACTGTAATGCTGGTCCTCTAATACCATATTTATTTAGTTTTTCAAGGAGAATGGTGTGGTCAATGGTATCAAATGCTTTTTTTAGATCAACAAAAACACTAACACAGTACTGTTTATGATCGACAGCATTAGTTATTTGTTCCATTAAATCCATGAGAGCCATTGACGTAGAGTTTTTTTCTCTAAACCCATATTGACTGCTACTTAAAATGTTTTGTTTATCAATAAATTGATCCAATCTGGACACAAATAGTTTTTCTAGAATCTTTGAGAACTGTGGTAATAAGGATATTGGCCTATAATTATTGAATACACATTTATCACCATTTTTAAAAAGAGGAATTACCTTTGCTACTTTCATGTTATCTGGAAATATTCCTGTTGAAAAAGATAAATTGCATATATATGTAAACGGTTCAATAACATAACTTATTATTTCCTTTACGAACATCATATCCATGTCCACCCAGTCTTTTGATCTCTTGTCTGAGAGATTTTTTACCATTTTCATAATTTCCTCTTTGTTAGTTCCACTAAGAAAAATACTGTTGGTGCAACTTTTAATTGAATGACACACCTTATTATCTACTTTTGGTATTTTAGCTGCAAGGCTTGATCCAATATTTACAAAATATTGATTAAATTCATTTACGATATCATTCTCATCATGTATTTCTTTGTCATCTTTCACAAAATATTTTGCAATGTTCGTTTTTGCTTTATGACTTTTTAGAACATCATTTATTACTCGCCATGTTGTTTTAGTGTCACCATTGCTCTTGTTTAATAAATCACTATAGTATTCTTTCTTGCATCTTCTTATAATCATTACCAATTTATTTTTATATTTTTTATATTTTTCTTCAGCTTGTTGTGTTCTCGTTTTTAAGAAACATAAATACAAGTTATTTTTTTTTTTACAAGCATTTCTCAACCCTTTAGTCATCCAAGGTTGGTCAACAATATTTCTTTTTCTACGATTTCTTTGCACACAATTCTTTTCATACAGAGCTTCTAAAATGTTCATAAATTCATCATATGATCTGTTAACATCATCAATATACACGTCCTTCCAGTTTTGCTTCTGTAAATCATCTTTTAATTGATCCATAGCTTTTTTTGATGTGTTTATTATTTTTTTCTTAATTGTAACTTCTTTTGTAATGTTTTGATCATTTCTGTAGATAGTGAAAACTGGTAAATGATCACTTAAATCAGTTGTTAAGATACCACCTGTCATATCCCCATTTGTTATATTTGTGAAAATGTTGTCAATTATCGTAGCACTATGAGTTGTAATTCTTGTTGGTTTTGATATTAACGGATAAAGATTTAAACTATACATTGAATTTAGAAATGTGCTGATGTTATTTGAATCCGTTTTATTTCCCAGGTCGATATTAAAGTCTCCGCACAAGAAAACTTTTTTATTTAAACTCTTTTCCAGTAGTTGTATGATTTTATCGGTGAATATTTCTATATTTGATCCTGGTGATCGATATACACAACTTATGGATATGTTTTTAGCATTTTCGTTTAATATTTCTATTGTTATTATTTCCATAAGATTGTCAACAATTATTGACATTTCTTTAATTATTCTACACTTTATTTCATTTTTGACAAATAGAGCTACTCCACCACCTTTTTTATTGTTTCTGTTTAAATGATATAATTCATATCCTTCGATGTGAACATTATTTTTGTTTTCATCATTAAGCCATGTCTCTGACAGTGCTATTAATGTAAAAGTTCTGTTTAACTGTTTTAAATATTCTGTTATTTTGGATATATTTGCATTTATACTTCTACTATTGATGTGAATAATAGAGAGATCTCCATTTGTTATATTGATGTTATTAAACTTTTCTTCATTATAGTATTCACAGTCTTTTATAGCAGGATAAAAGTTTGCATCAACCATATCTTCAACATTATATATTTTGAATTCTGAGTCTTCGTTTGTTGCTGTCATGTTTTAATCTATTTGTTTGTTTGTTCATTTCTGTTAATTTTGTGTATGAACATGTGATAGTGATTGGTGATTTGTCATTTTTGAGCTCATCCAAATGTTTCTAAGTCTTTCAGATCTTTTATTATTTTAGCTTGCGAATTTTCATGTACTTTGATCCAGATGTTTCCGTTTCTTGTCCAAGTTTTTTTTATTTTTCCATTATTTTTCAACACCCTTGCTGCATGTGCAATGTTTGCGTTTTTTTTAGTTAGGTGTTCATTCATGAAGACCATAGTTTTTGCGAGTTTCTTTGACTGCATCATTACCCTGTTTCTTTGATTCCTTCCAATGAATCTCACGACTACTGACGGTTTAAGTTTGTTAACTCTATTGGGCAGTGTGTAACAGGTGGAAATGTCATCACGTTTAATGTCAATGCCTTTGTCACTTAAGAAAGTGACTACCTGATTCTCCAGAGACTGCAGTTGTTCTGGTCGTCCTCCTTCATTCGTGTTAACGCCTTTAACTACATCAGCCGATGACCAGCGTTTAAGTTCGAGTCCAGAAATGACCATGTTTTCGCCTCTTATGTATTGTTCCATGTCCTCACACTTTTGTTCCAATTGAGCTAATCGTTCTTCTCTGATGACCTCCTGAGCTTTCATTAGTTTCATCTCCTCAACCAGTTGATTAAAGTTTTTTTGATCGGCTCTCAAACTTGTAACTTCCGCAGTGAGAACGGCTTGATCGGCTCTCAAACTTGCAACTTCCGCAGTGAGAACGTTTACTGCATTTTTCAATTCCTCCATTAACTCCAAATTTTTATCCACCGATTTTTTACTCGCCGACTCCTGTTTCTGCTGCTCCGATTTATTTTTTTTACTAGGACTCATCACGCCTGCTTCTTCTGATCTGGATACAGAAAATCACTGTTCCACAGCAACTCGTTCACTGCTCTGCTCCCATCCGCAGCAACTCGCTCGCTGCTCTGCTCATGTCCAACAGTAATCAGCTTGCTTCCCGTCCTACAGCTACTCGATCGTTGCTCTGCTTCAGATCAGCAGTTAGTTCAGAACTCACGGTTTCAGCAGCCTGCAGCAATCCCCTGGCTCGCCCACGGCGCACGGCTCAGCTCGAAGCCCCAGGTGGCGTCCACGGCTCACGGCGCTCGGCTCAGCTCGAAGGTGGCGTCCACGGTTCACGGCCCACTCGTGGCTCTCGGATCAGCTCGAAGCCCCAGGTTGCGTTCACGGCCCCCTCGTTGCGCTCGGCTCAGCTCGAAGCCCGAGGTGGCGTTCACGGCTTTCGGCTCTCACGCCAGCCTGTAGCAACAGTCCCAACTCCGTGGTGTTTTTCCGCATTAGCCTTTATCAGCAGCACATGGCTAGCGTTAGCTTGTAGTCTGAAGCCACCACTCCCAGCTTTGTTGTTTTCTTTCGCTGCAACAAAGCACCTCCAGCGTGCCGGCCCGCGTTTCTTCGTAACAACCAGTGTATTTTTCCGGTTTATTTGTTAACGAAGCCCGCAGCTCCGGCACCCAGTTACGGTGACCCAGCTCGGTTAGCTTTGATTAGCCCGGTAGCTACGCTTGGCTAACTCTCGGCAAAAACTCACGGACATGTTGGCTTGTAGATTCATAATTCTGGATCGCATGCTCCCGTCCATGTTCCGCAGCTTTTTCAGAGCTCCTCTCTGCACATCCAGCGCTAAAAACTGCGAGTACAAGCTCTCCAAATACTCCTTATGGAGGTACTGGCAGGAGCCCGACTACAAACGTCCATTCTGCTCAGCCGCCATCTTTGTTGATTCTTTCTTTGTTGATTCTTTCTTGGCAACCCTTTGTGGAGGGCTTCCGCCTGTTTGCGTCTCTGTTCCAGTTTGGTCTGGACATGTTCCAGAGCTCCCCCTAAAAGCCCCGTCGAGTCGATCGGGTGCTGGAGGAAAGTTGACCTCTGGTTCTCCGGGTGGTCCGATAAGGTCAGCCAAAGATGGCGCGAGGCAACAACCATTTCCGCCATCGCCTTACCTTAGGAGATGGCTATTGTCCTCATCAAGCGGAACACGAGGTCCAAAGCACGGCGGGCCTCCTCCACGGCTTCCGTTGCGGCCTGTTCGTCTTTTGCTACCTGGACATGCTGCAGCTTTTCCGCCAGGTATGCCTGCACCAATGTTGATGCGTTCATTGCGCGAGCCGCAAGGCCCTGAGCTTTGTAGCACTTTCCGAGTTGTTTCTCCGAAGTGCGGCAGGCCCTGCTGGGCAACGTAGGCTTCATCCCCGAGGCGGCGGGGGCTAGGTGAGCCGCCAGAGTCTCCTCGATGGGGGGAGTGCTGTCGAGGCCTACTGCTTCCATTCCCACCACGTCGAGGAGCCGGGACAATGGGAGCATGATAGAAGCTCCAGGATCTACCCAGGAGCGTTTGAGCTCCGTAAGGAAGTCCGGAAAGATGGGTATCTTTTGTGATGTTGGTTGCTTCGCTTGGAAGTAGCTTCCCCCTAGCCTCGTAGCCTGCTGGCGAGGCGTCTGGTTCGGCCACGTGATCTGCAGAGCATCCGCTGCCCTACAACACAAGTCGAACAGGGCCAGTACTGACAGGTCCGGTTCCGGGAGAGTGTGTGCCAGGTTCTGGGAGGAACTCACGATTTCTCCCTTGTCACCAAATTCGGCGTCTAGGTCGGACACTTCAGATGTCGAGTCCTCGGCGGCACCCGAGGAATCCGACATTTTGTCCTCTCCGACTCATCCGCTGCATTCCAGGTCCACGTTATCAGATTCCGGAGCAGGGGGAAGCCGACGTGCGACCTTGAGCGCCGCGCTTCTAGCCATGGATTTGGCCAGCGCGACAGCCCGTCGTCTCCTCACTGCGGTCGACATTCGACGGCAGTGAGGGCAAGAGTCGGGGAGTTCCAGCACCTTCCTTGCGTGCAGAATCCCCAGGCAGACAGGACAGGCCTCGTGGGTGTCCGTCGCTGAAAGGGAACGGCCACAGCTGCTGGGGCAAGGGCGTGAGCGAGGACTCGTCGTCCTGGTCTTTCTCCTCCTTGTCTTCCGTCTTCCCTTCTCGGGAGCCATGTCCTGAGAAGCGTCGAGTTGATTTGTTCTTTTCTTCGAAGTTGTCTTCTCCGTCGTCTTTTCTTTTGCTCAACAGCCTGCTAAGGTTAGCAGGTTCTTTTAGGTTGTGACGCAGTTAAGGCTGGGGCAGAGCTCCACGCTCCAGCGAGCGCAATGCCCCATTGTGTGTGCGGCGCTCGCACGCGGCTTGCACAAGTCTTTGAACGGTTGCACGAACGCGCCAAGCCCCAATTTTACGACCGCATACGCGATGCGCTGTGTCTGACCAATCAGCGACCTCAGTTCAGTCCCCCTCTGCGCGTAGCTGCTCAAGGAGAACGTGAGAAGAAAGCAGAGCTCTGCCCAGTGAACAGGCGCGCAGAATGCGCCGTGTGTGGCGTCTAGGGAGGACGCTGAGCTCTGCATCGGGCTTTAGCACCGTCGAGCGTAAACCTGTGGAAAAGAAGAAAACTTCGAGGGTGAGTAGAAAAATGCCGGACTAGCTTTTGCCAACCCAGCAGTACGCAGGAAAATTTCTCTATATGCTCCGTATAGGGAGCGAGCTCACCTCAGTCGAGCGATGCGACAACAGAGAAGTCCTGCGAAGTTCAGGTGTTTAAGCGAGGTGAAGGGCAAAAAAGAGGAAGATGGCTCACCGCCTAAATACCCAGAGGGCAGGGCCTCTGGTGCGGCGGTGACGCCCCTGCCGTAAAGGCATGAGTATATTCCTTCAGGTAATCGCATGGGGGCGCAATTCCCATAGCAAGTATGTTGCACCGAGAGAACATGACTGAAAGGGAACAATTTGTACAAATAGATGATTTAAGATCTGGACCCTGTAGTGTTTCATGTGGAGTGCCACAGGGCTCTGTATTGGGACCGAAGTTGTTTATTTTATATATCAATGATCTGATGGACACGTGTCTGGTATTCTCAATTGTATCTTTTTTGCTGATGACACCACTTTTTTTTTAATTCGGGTTATCCCTTGGAAAAATTGTTAGAGTTAATTATAAAGGAGTTTGTCAAGATACAAACTTGGTTTGATTTTAAAAAGCTATCATTGAACACAGATAAAAAAAACTATATGATTTTTAGTAATGAAAAGACATCTTCTGCTGTTCCTTTCATAATTAATGGTGTTGAAATATGTAGTGAATGAAACAAAGTTTTTGGGAATAATTATTGATGATAAACTACAGTATCTTGGAAGCAGCACATAAATTCTGATAAAACAAAAATATCTAAATCCACGGCTGTTTTATACAGAGTGAAAGACTTGTTGAATGATAAAGCCTTGTATTTGCTGTGTAATGCAATAATTGTACCACATTTGAATTACTGTGTTGTTTGGGGAACAGCGTGCAGAACTATAACAAAGCCTATTATTATCTTACAGAAAAGAGCTATAAAAATGATAAGAGTGTATTACTGTCATCCATCTAAATATTGTTTTCTAAAATGAAACTAGTAAAGTTCTATGATCTGGTGGAATATAATACAGGGAGTCCTCGAATTACGTACGAGTTCCATTCCTATGCACGGTTCGTAACCTGATTTTGACGTAAGTCAAAACTCTGTACACGTGGCGTTCGTAAGTCCGGATATTTTGACTTAAAGCTGCACTGTGTAACTTTGTAGTGCAGTCTGTAACTTTTCTAACAATATATTTTTAACATATTTCTTCACTCTGTCACTATCTACTGACAGACTGGTGTTAGACAAAGTAATCTCTGAAAAAAACTATAGTCCCCTTGCTTCTCTATCAGCATTTATAAAAACACAGAGTGACCCGCCGTTAACCAGCCAATAAAAACAGAGTTTGTAACCAGCCAATAAAAACAGAGCTTGAATTTGAATCAGCCAATAAAAACAGAGCTTGAATTTGAATTTCAGCAGAGCAAGGGGGAGCAGAGCCATATATGGCTCTGAGGGGGAGGGATCAGAATGCTTTGCCTGTTGAAAATATTTCTAAGTTCTGCGCTCTACAGAAAGTTACACATAGCACCTTTAAGTCGGAACTCAGAACACGTGGCGTTCGTAAGTCCGGATTTTTTTTATGTAAGTCGGAACTCAGAACACGTGGCGTTCGTACGCTGCACTGCACACCCGTTTATCGACATGAGACTGAACAAGCGTACATACTTGTCCATAAACATGCACAGAACTTTATTTACAAACGGTTAGCTAACACATTACACCACACATTCATCTATGAACACAGCACGTACTAGTGTTCGGAGCGCATTTGTAAGTCCGGATTGTCGTAAGTCAAGGGCGTCGGAAGTCGAGGACTCCCTGTATTCTTTTACTAATGTATGAAGCACAGAATCAAACACTACCTCCGAATATTCAAAAACATTTTGTAAAGAGGTCAAGCAGTTATAACTATAAGGGAACTGACATTTTTGTTAAACCACGTTATAGAACAAGTTTTAGGAGTAGGTCTACTTTAATACAGTGCATACGGTAGGTATGTGGAATGGTTTGGATAATAATGTCAAAAAGGCTAAGTCTGTGTTTATATTTAAGAAATTGATTAAGAGTGAACTTTTGAAAAAATATATATAAACGGTGAAAATTATAAGTACCATATATTTGTGAATTGTAATAAGTTACATAATTGGTTCATGGATAATTATTGTTTAAAATTGATTGTTTGAATTGATTTTGTTTAAAAAGGGGCGGATATCATAAGATTTTTTCTTCTTCTGCTTCCTTTCATTTTAAATTAGTTTTTTTCTTAATATGATTTTGTAAATATATTTTTTTGTGTTTTAAATTTGAAATGAACAAATAAATAAATTTTAAAAAATGTGAGAACAGAGTTGCCTGTTATGTTAATTCACGGATTCTCTTCTATTTGGATTAAACAATAAACTTGTGTGACCATTAAGTGATGAAAAAGTGCTATGAGACGTTTAAAATTGACCCATCAGGAAATGCGGCCATTTATTTAACAATCATCAAAATAACATCATAACATTTACACAGATTGATTGATTTACAATTTCCTATAAATTGACTTCGGCACAGATGGAAATCACGCGTTTGTAATTTCTAGGAACAACAGAATCAAGTATGAGATGGTAAATTACTTAATTTCTGAAGGATTTTAGCTTATTTGTTACTGGCAAGAGATAAGGTTTAAGAAAAGGAGGAAAGAAAGTAGGATGAGGGAGTTATCTGGGAAGTAAGTTTTAACCAGAACCATTGGCACACCCTCCAGCCCACATCAGCTGGACCCAGATCCACGAACAGTAAACAATCAGCAACTCTTTACCTGGTGACGACAGTCCTTCTGGTAAAGAGAGGGTTTCCAGCCATGGACATAAGAGGTTCGTTTGTCCAGTTAAATCCAAAATCGGTCTCCAGCGTGTTTACACTTTTTCGCGTCCCAGTGTCAGCGTCAAATCGGACAGAGTAGTGGCAAGTAGTTCCGGTTGAGTTTCAGAATAAAACATTCCTTTAGAAGGAATTTTCATTGAAATCTTTGGAGCTTTTAATCTCAAGGCAGATGTACGGTGACAGGCTGTAAATCCTTGCTGATGGACGAGACCTTTGGCGAATGGACGAGACCTTTGGCACATGGCCGACGTCCATACAGCTTAGGAGAAAGTTTCATATTTCCCTCTCTAGCAAACTTGAGGAAGAAACAGGAAGTCAGATTTTATAAATGAGGGCTTGACCTACTGTGACTTGCCTCTCCCATTGGTTAGCAACCAGGGAACAGGCAGGGAATTAGATGAGGTCAAGGGGGAGGAGAGACAGGTTAGTTTAGGTCAGAAGGAGAAGCTCAAGTGTTAGACTTCAGGTGCCAGCTTCTTGATGTACTGATTAACTTGTCTTAACACTTTTTAAACAAATACTAATGATCAACTTGACATGACCTTGGCCTAAACAGAGTCTTTCTTTATCCATTCACAATCTGAAATGTAAAATCAAAAATTACTTTTGAGTAAAACATTAGCTTGCATGATGAAGTTCAAAGAAATCATTATTCTGTTCCACAGTCGATTCAAATAAGTGATTACTTCAACATTAAAATGATATGTGTAAGATGTAGATTAGTATACTGTATCTAACGGTCAGATTTACTGAACCGTGCTGTACACTAACATGTAAGAATGAGCAGGTGTTTACCTGTCAACCTTAGCATCTCTTATATCACGAGTTCTCTTCTTTTTCACGGATTTAAACAATAAATTCTGTGACCAGCTGAATGGATGCAAAAGTCATGAAACGTTACTTATGTTGGCATACTAGGAGTACTGCCATTTAATAACAGAAATCATAAAATTGCATCAACATATTTACAACTGATTGATCAATAAAAATCCTATAATTTACTCGTCAGCAGATTTAAAATTAGGGACAACAGAAAAAGTACTTAAGATGACATGTTACTTAATATGAAGGTTCTTTAACTTAAAGTTCTGGCTTAGAGGTTAAAGAAAAGTTTAGGAGAGTAGGAGGAAAAAGGGAAGTAGTTTTATCTTGCATTTATGACCAGATGACACTATACGCATCTAGCTAAGATATCATCGTACGCGCCAGTAAACAAACAGCGGCTCTTTTACCTTAAGACGTTCGTCTCGGTTCTGGAAAAGAGCTGTGAGCAGCCTTGGACGTAACGGGTCGTAGATCTGGCAAGTCCAAGCTAGACTCCCCAAATATGTTTACCTTCTCAGTGTCTTGGTGATACTTGCTTTAGGCGGCAGAAGTCGTGGCAGTCCTGGTTTGGTTTCAAGATAAATTATTCCAGGAAGGAAATTAATTCAAAGTTCTGAGCTTACGCTCGGTTCAGACTTTATAACTAGCATGTTATAAGTCCTTTGCTGACAGAACGGGGTCTTTGGCTCATGACTCGCCATCCATAGCAGAAAAGAGAAAGTACATGCATCTCAGACTCTCTCAAGCACTGGCTAGTTCCAGGAAGCTAGAACTTTTAACAGGATCTGACGTCAGAGTTTCCTTCTCCGTTCATTGGTTCAATCGACCAGTGAATGGGAGGAGATTTGTTGACGTCAGGTGAACGTCAGTTAGAAATGTTTAGAAAACAAGAAGCAAACTGTTTTGAGAACAGAGACAGAACAGAGTCGCCAGTGAAGTGATTATCTGATCAAACTGTTTTCTAACTTCTAAACAAACTAAACAAATCATTCTGACATGATCTTCAACTTTGCCATGGTTCTTGCTAGGACTTATTGAAAAAATATACCAGCATATTAAAGAGTGACTACTCATTTCAAATGAATGATCATAAATTGACAAAAGTTATTCTGTTAATTAATTCTGAATTAACACAAATTAAAAGGAAGTCTTTTCTGAGTGATTTGTGTTCAAGGTTTGATTTGATCTGATTTGATTTGATTTGATTTGATGTTTATTCATTCATTTTAAAAGAACAATACAAGACAGTTTCATCAGATACAAGAATACAAGTAGGATAAAATGAAGGGAGCAGAAAGAAGATGAAATCTTATTATATCTGCCCCTTATTTCACAGTTTGTTCAACCAATGATAACCTTCAAACTACATCACAGAATGAATAATTCTACTTAATTTTTCTAACTGTAATACACAAACTACGTCACAAAATGAATAATTCTACTTAATTTTTCTAACTGTAATACACAAACTACATCACAAAATGAATAATTCTACTTAATTTTCCTAACTGTAATACACAAACTAGATCACAAAATGAATAATTCTACTTAATTTTCCTAACTGGTTATGACCGAAAGAACAAGATCTCGGATACAAGCGGCTGAAATGAGTTTTCTCCGCAGGGTGTCTGGACTCTCCCTTAGAGATAGGGTGAGAAGCTCAGTCATCCGGGAGGGACTCGGAGTAGAGCCGCTGCTTCTCCACATCGAGAGGAGCCAGTTGAGGTGGCTCGGGCATCTGGTTAGGATGCCTCCTGGACGCCTCCCTGGTGAGGTGTTCCGGGCATGTCCCACCGGGAGGAGACCCAGAGGAAGACCCAGGACACGCTGGAGGGACTATGTTTCTCGGCTGGCCTGGGAACGCCTTGGGATTCCCCCGGAGGAGCTGCTCCAAGTGGCTGGGGAGAGGGAAGTCTGGGCCTCCCTACTTAGGCTGCTACCCCCGCGACCCCACCCCGGATAAGCAGAAGAAGATGGATGGATGGATGGATGGAAGATCAAAAGACTGTGAAGATATGGACATGATGGTTATAAAAGAAATCATAAGTTATGTTATCGAGCCATTCACATATATTTGTAATTTGTCATTTTCATCTGGAATATTTCCGAACAGAATGAAAATAGCCAAGGTGGTTCCTCTTTTTAAGAATGGTGACAGGTGTCTATACAACAACTACAGACCTATTTCATTGCTGCCACAATTCTCAAACATTTTAGAAAAATTATTTGTATTTAGATTTGACCTTTTTCTAGATAAACATAACATTTTAAGTAACAGTCAATATGGGTTCAGATCAAATAAATCAACTTCCATAGCTCTTATGGAGTTGACGGAATATGTAACTGCAGCAGTGGATCAAAAACCATATTGTGTTAGTGTGTTTGTTGATCTAAAAAAGGCGTTTGATACAATTGACCATACTATTCTACTTGGAAAATTGGATAAATATGGTATCAGAGGACCTGCTTTGCAGTGGATACGTAGCTATTTGCATGACAGAAAACAATTTGTACAAATAGATTATTTAAGATCTGGACTCTGTAGTGTTTCATGTGGAGTGCCACAGGGCTCTGTATTGGGACCAAAGTTGTTTATTTTATGTATCAATGATCTGATGGATGTGTCTGGTATTCTCAATTGTGTCCTTTTTGCTGATGACACCACTTTTTTTTATTCGAGTTATGACTTGGAAAAATTGTTAGAGTTAATTAATAAGGAGTTTGTCAAGATACAAACTTGGTTTGATTTAAATAAGCTATCATTGAACACAGATAAAACAAACTATATGATTTTTAGTAATGAAAATATATCTTCTGTTCCTTTCATAATTAATGTTGTTGAAATATGTAGTGAATGAAACAGAGTTTTTGGGAATAATTATTGATGAACTGTCTTGGAAGCAGCACAAAAATTCTGTTAAAACAAAAATATCTAAATCCACGGCTGTATTATACAGGGTTTCCGCGGGGTCTTAAAAATTCTTTTAAAAAGTCTTAAATTTGCTGAATTATTGTGTTGAAGTCTTAATTTTTTTTGGAAGAGGTCTTAATTTCGTGCGCCGTTGTAATCCTGCCTCAAGCGCTCAAAAAAAAAAAAAGAAGCTTCCCATGTGAGCCACGTGACAAACATGCAGCGTGTTGCAGCTAGGGCGAGAATGGCTAGGGCTGCAACAACGCGTGATGCTTCTTTCACGGAGTTGTTTTGTTCACCGGTAGAGCTTTGTCAAAGCTGGCTGACTGAATAAAGTAAAAAAAAAAACTCTGCAGCGCTCTGCGTGTGTGGCTTGAACAGAGCGAGGAGGGAGGAGGAAGTGAACAGAGACAATGTTTTCATAGTCTATTTTACAAATGACCGACGCGACGCAGAGAAAACTGTAAGTCCTCCAACGTGTGGGAGGTCGACGCTTCATAAAGATAAAAAACTTCAACGTGCAGCTTTCAAAAGTGACGACGCGACACGAGATAACCACGCGGTGACGCGGATGAAATGTAAACATGACAGAGTTGTAAACTAACTTCACCACGATGAAAGAGCAACAGGTAAGTCTACATTAAACCATATTTGTACTGTTTCAAAGTGAGAAAACGTGATGTTAGTGTGTCTGGTAGCTGTTGCTTGTTTCTTAGCTGTGACAGTGATGGAGAACATGTGTGTTTTTATTTTTAATGTAACAGTACTAGCAGTATGTGATTTATAAATAAATCTAACAAAGATGGTGATAATTTAATGATTTAGTTTCAACTATTACTTTGCTGGCAAATTCTGAAGACACTGCATTGTATGGAAGGATGAATTGCATTTAAACAGGAATTACAGTAATTTAATTCATCTACTCAAGTGTGTGTAATTAGTATTTTATATTTGTGTGTGTGTGTTTAACCTAGCACTGTAAGTGAAACGAGTCATTTCTTGAGTTGCTGTAAATTATGCTATAATACATATAAACTCTCTCTCATTCCAGAAAACAACAACAAACAATGACAGCCTTCATGATGGACAGACATCATGCACACCACAGCAAGCAGCAGAGACTGAAAGATCCTTACATGAACATCACTGACATGAGGCCTCTGTGGATGGTTGAAGACGAAGACTTCACTGCCATGATGCCCACTTTTAACCCAGGTTACAATGATCCACACTTGTAATGGTAAATGGTAAATGGTAAATGGACTGTACTTATATAGCGCCTTTCTATCTAATTGATACTCTGTAAAACACTGCATGTCCTCATTTACCTATTCATACAGCACTCTACTAGATTACAAAGCTAATTGAACAAATCATTCTAAAGAGACTAATCAGAGCTTTAGCTCACATTCATACACCAATGGGGCACAAACATGGGGTTCAGTGTCTTGCCCATGGACACTTCGGCATGTGACTGCTGGTGGATTCCAACCCCCAACTCTTGCACTGGAGGACGACTGCTCTAACAACTCAGCCACAGCTGCCCCATCCAGGTTAAAACAATCCACACCTTTAATCCAGGTTACACTCGTCCCTCAAGGACACATTTTACAAAGCAGCTACATATTGTGCAGGTATAAATCATATATTTGTATATACGTTTGTGTACATTTATTTTTTATTGAAGCTATTTGACTAACTTTTTATTTTTTAATGATTTTTAATTATTCAATATTTTACTAACAGAATAGTCAAGTGGCAACCTGTTTTTTGTGTGGTTTGATATGTCAGTCAAATTTTGGAATAAAGAGGTGATAATTAAAACTTTATTTTTATTTATTTTTTTGCCGATATTTCTTAAATTTGATTCATACTGGTCTAAAAAAAAGGTCTTAAAAAGTCTTAAATTTGAGTTGTTGAAACCTGCAGAAACCCTGATTATACAGAGTGAAAGACTTATTGAACGATAAAGCCTTGCATTTGCTGTGTAATGCATTAATTGTACCACATTTGAATTACTGTGTTGATGTTTGGGGAACAGCGTGCAGAACTATAACAAAGCCTATTATTATCTTACAGAAAAGAGCTATAAGAATCATAACAAGAGTGCATTACTGTCATCCATCTAATATATTGTTTTCTAAAATGAAACTATTGAATTTCTATGATCTGGTGGAATATAATAAAGGGAGTCCTCAAGTTACGTACGAGTTACGTTTCTACGCACTGTTCGTATTCCGATTTTGACGTAAGTCGGAAATCGGTACACGTGGCGTTCGTAAGTCCGGATTTTTTGACGTAAGTTGGAACTCAGAACACGTGGCATTCTTAAGTCCGGATTTTTTGATGTAAGTCGGACCTCGGAACACGTGGCGTTCGTACACTGCGCCGCACACCCGTTTATCAACATGAGACTGAAAGAGCGTACATCTTCTTCTTCTTCTTTCGGCCTTTCCCTTTTCAGGGGTTGCCACAGCGAGTCATCCTCCTCCACCTCACTCTGTCCTCTGCATCCTCTGTCCTCACTCCAACTACCTTCATGTCCTCTCTAACTGCATCCATATATCTCCTCTTTGGCCTTCCTCTGTGTCTTTTTCCTGGCATCTGCATTTCTAACATCCTTCTACCAATATACCCACTGTCCCTCCTCTGGACATGTCCAAACCATCTCAGTCTGGCCTCCCTAACTTTATCTCCCAGTTGTTCAACATGTGCTGTACCTCTGATGATCTCATTCCTGATCTTATCCATCCTTGTCACGCCTAAGGAGAACCTCAGCATCTTCATCTCTGCTACTTCCAGTTCTTTCTCCTGTCTTTTTGTCAATGACACTGTCTCCAGACCATACAACATAGCTGGTCTCACCACTGTCTTGTAAACTTTTCCTTTGACCTTTGCTGACACCTTTTTGTCACAAATCACTCCTGAAACTTTTCTCTGAACATGACAAATACTGAACAAGCGTACATACTGGTCCATAAACATGCACAGAACTTTATTTACAAACGGTTAGCTAACCCATTACACCACACATTCATCTATAAACACAGCACGTACTAGCGTTCGGAGCGCGTTCGTAAGTCCGGATTGTCGTAAGTCAAGGACTCCCTGTATTCTTTTACTAATGTATGAAGCACAGAATCAAACACTACCTCCGAATATTCAAAAACATTTTGTAAAGAGGGAAAGCAGTTATAACTATAAGGGAACTGACATTTTTGTTAAACCACGTTATAGAACAAGTTTTAGGAGTAGGTCTACATTAATACAGTGCATACGGTAGGTATGTGGAATGGTTTGGATAATAATGTCAAAAAGGCTAAGTCTGTGTTTATATTTAAGAAATTGATTAAGAGTGAACTTTTGAAAAAATATATAGAAACGGTGAAAATTATAAGTACCATATATTTGTGAATTGTAATAAGTTACATAATTGGTTCATGGATAATTATTGTTTAAAATTCTCTGATGCATGCTCAATAATCCAGGTAGAAAAATCTAAAAAAGCTAAGTCTGGTCCTCTGGACATTCAAAAAATAAAACAAAGCAAAAAAAATGTAGAAACGTTTCGTCTTTCATCCGAAAGACTTCCTCAGTCTGAGAAGCTGTATTCAGCTCAGTCTTATAAATAGCACCTCTCACAGTGGATCAACCAGTTGGCTGATGACAGCCGAAACCAGCTGCTCACATGATCAAGGAGGACCATCACGTCCACATCTGAGCTGAATGCAGCAACTCAGACTGAGGAAGTCTTTCGGACGAAAGATGAAACATTTCTATATTTTTTTTGCTTTGTTTCGTTTTATTTTTTGAATGTCCAGAGGACCAGACTTAGCTTTTTTAGATCGTTTAAAATTGATTGTTTGAATTGATTTTG
>JBBPBX010011809.1:4891-20260 GCA_038048925.1 Garcialebias charrua
ATATATACAGTATATAGATATGTATATATTGGGGGTGGGCGATATTGCCAAAAAATGATATCACGATATATTTTTTGAAACACCCCGATAACGATATCACAGACGATATTTCACATTTTCTCCTTTTACTGAATCAACCAAACAAATGTGTAATTTCAAAATGACTTTTCATAAACAGTCACCAGAATACAAAAAAAATATTCATATTTAACAAGCAAAATAAATAAATATATAAAAAAATTGGCTGACAGTTTGAATCAGCTACCAAGTACTGTTTTTGTTAGCAAGATACCGTAACTCATAAACCACACCGCAGATTTTTAAATCCAGCTGATTTCACATTTGGTTGAGCTCAGGGGACTGTCTGCTATAAAGTCAGGTAAGAAATATTTTTTTAAGCGTTTATTTAGCTAAATTTAAAGAAACAAAGCGTCCGGTCCGAACCGCCTGCCTAAAATTCGGCAAACTTTTTTTTTTTATCCAGCTGATTTGAACATTTCATTAAGCTCAGGAGCACGTCTGCTATAAAGTCAGCTAAGAAATATATATTTTTTAAGCGTTTATTTAGCTAAATTTAAAGAAACAAAGCGTCCGGTCCGAACCGCCTGCCTAAAATTCGGCAAACTTTTTTATTTTAATCCAGCTGATTTGAACATTTCGTTAAGCTCAGGAGCACGTCTGCTATAAAGTCAGCTAAGAAATATATTTTTCTCGCAAAGAAATAATTGTTTTTACCGTGTTTCCTTGTGAAGTTCTTCGTACTCGCTTGCTTCATTCACCGCCATTTTAAGTAGGGCAAATGAGGCGCTGACGCGTCGCGTAGCGGTGACGCGTATTAACACCAAAGCTAATTTTGTAAGATTTTTTCTTGTTTATTGTTAATAATTGGACAAAGCGTATTTTACAACAGTGAATACGGTAGTTCCGCGACACTCTTGTGGTCTTCCATGCTTGCTCGCGCCCGCAACGCATCACATGGCTCAGTGCTGCGCAGGTTAGACGCAGTCAAATGACGTCATCATAGGATACCGCAATATAATTTTTTTCACCGGTGTCAAAAAATCCACCGGTATTATCGTAAACGAGACGATATGGCCCACTCCTAATATATATACACATACAGTACTGCGGCCGTGGCGTAGTGGTAATGGCAGTCGTCCCCCGATCGGAAGGTTGGCGGTTCGAATCCCGGTTCCCCACACCATGTGTCGTTGTGTCCTTGGGCAAGACACTTAACCCCGAGTTGCTCCCGATAGGACTGGAAAGCGCCTTGCATGGCAGTCTGCCGCTACCGGTGTATGAATGTGTGTATGAATGGGTGGATGGTTGGTATTGTAAAGCGCTTTGGGGCCCCTCATAGGGGGCTGGAAAGTGCTATATAAATAAGCTCCATTTACCATTACATTTACTGTATACTGTATATATATAAAGGCGTTTTAAACTCTTCCCACACTCTCTCATTATTCTAAACAATGTTTCTAGACTCTAAACACTCTAAAAGAGCACAGAATGTCATGATTTCAGTTCCCTGCCTCCGCTGCTCTCAGCCACCTGCAAGCATGAGGAAGTTTATCCGACAGTGTGGGCTGCACAAAGGTGCAGCAGGTGCTAAATAATTTAAAATAATTTATTTTAAATTGAAAAATGCATGCCAATTGTGCAGCTTATCCATCAATCAGCCAGTTGTGTGTCATGTCCAATCTTATTTTGAAAAACCCGTGATAAAGTGAGACCGCGAAAACGAACCGCATAGTAGCAAGGCACAAATCTAACATAACAAAACAAATAAAATGAAGCTTTGATTATTTTTATATTTAAAATAAAAAGCCTGAATATTCAGCATTAAGTAAAGATACCATCAGGGGGCTGTGGTAGCTTGGTGGTCAGTGCTGTAGTTTTGAAATTCTGAGGTAGTGGGTTTGAGCCCAGGTAGCATCAGGAGGGGAGCGTTTTACCTATTTACTAACTAAATGAAGATACCATAAGTGGATCAAACAGTGGAGAGAAATCCTCCTACAGTAATTCAGTCATGTTTTACCTTCAGAAAGAGAAGAGAAAAAAATATATATATCATTTCTCCTTCCTGTCCTCTCAAACCCAGCCAGTTGAAGCAGATTTATTATTTCAGCTTCCTACCTCGTTTCTTATGTAATCACATCACTACATGTCAACACACGTTATGTAAATGTCTCTGTGTGCAGAATGATGAGGACAAGATGTCCAACCTGCAGTTACCTGTACATGAGCTGAATTTCAGCATAGACTTGTTGCGCCTTGATGCTCCTGCCTGGTTCTGTGTGTGAGCGGAGCAGAGACAAACACAACATAAAACTGGACATCTCTGAGCTCAGACTGACGAGCAGCTCACTGCAGAAGAATGTGAGCAGGTTTTCCAGCTCAGAGAGCATTTTGCTGAAAGCCAATGAGGAGCAGGAGCAGGCCTGCAGCTAAACCCTGAACTAAAAGCTTTATTCTGGACTGACTGATCTCTACAGAAACACAAGGACCTCCCAAACTGGCAGCCACATTCCTGGTGGCTAAGGGTGGATTACTGTAAAACGATTTTTTACAAACTGGAATGATCTGAAAGGCCTAGACTAAAAGTCTCTCCATCAGAAAGTAGAAATCCAGGTTTTATTCCTCATTGCCTGCAGATGTTCCTGTTTTTAGTTTTCTATATTTGCCTTATCTACTTTGAATCTGTTTTACTACTTTGACATCTTTTTTTAAAAACTTGTTTAAAAAAAAATCTCTATGCCTCTCTTTTGATTATCTATTGTTGTCACTGTTGTCATCATTCTTTAGTTTGTAGACAGGTCTCTCTTGTAAATGAGTCCTCGAGACTCAATGGGAATAACCTGCCTAAATAAAGGTTGAATGAAAAAAAAAAAAAAAAAAACTGACAAACTAAAAGATAATCTGTTCCATCAAGAAGTACTGTCACACAGGTACACAAACCATGGTACATGTTACCACATTACAACAGCTTTGTTCTGTTTGTCATGGGCTTTACGGTTTTCATTAAAATTTGTGTTTCTGGAACTCGCAACAGTCATCAGTACTCCTTCAGAGTGATGATGACCATCAATCCTGGTTCGGTTGACGCAAGAGAAGACTTTCAGTATTGACATTTGGCACACATTGTCAGAGTTGATGGCAGAGAGCAGGATTATTTTTATCTTCATTGCACTGCTTCCTTCCATTCTCTCGTAACCTTTACAGCTCCAAGGTCTAAAGGGCGAGGCATAGCTCCGCGCAAGCGCGAGGCCACGCGGCGCCACGCTGTGCGAGCTGCGCTTGCACAAGCCTTTGAACACTCGCGCGAACGCGCCAAGCTCAAATTTTACGACCGCTCACGCGCGCGCGGTGTCTCTCAATAAACTGCCCTGCTGGCGGACTGTTTTGTGTGACACACAAATGAATTAAATTCCTCTTCTTCATCGCTGATCTGGACTTTTCTTTTGTTTTTTTGCCAAAAGTCAAGTGATCGCTTGAAGCGGTCACCATTCACTTCCTCCTCCGATGAGGAGGAATGAATGAACTTGTTCTCAGACCCGACCTGTCAATCAAATCAGTAGGCTGTCAGCAAATGACCAATCAGCGACCTCAATTTGTCCCGTAGCTAAACGCTCCGCCCTGCTTCTGCTCAAATGACATCAAGTATTTGGAGCGAAAACGTTGGAGCCACACGCTGCTTCACGCTTTGCTCTGCTGTGAACCCCCCACGCACAGCACAGGCGCGTGGCGCGGCGCGGCGCTCGATCCAGCGCGGAGCTTTGCCTCGCCCTTTACTGGTGATGTTCACCATGGACCTCCAAAGAGGACAGCCCAGAGCAATGGCTGTGTTCACATTGATGTTTCCAACTTTAAAGAGTCCTTCTATCTCTTGTGTTCTTCTTTTTGGGTTCTGCTATCTGCACTCAGTTCTGAATACAGACTCTGATGCAGAAGATGGAATTTGGGCATGCAGCAACAGTAGCCTTCCCATTGCAGTTGTTCTTTCATGATGTGTGCTTTGATATCGATTGTAGTTAGTCCATGTCACTGAACTGTAACTCAACTTGAGGCAGCATCTCACTGGAAGCTGGGAGCTACCTCAACTTGCGTAGTTTAAATATCTGTAGGTTTTGTTCATAAATGAAGCATGAGATTGACAAACAAATCATTGTAGCTTCTGCAGTATTGCTGACTCAATGCCAGTTTGCTGTGGTGAGGATTGGGAGATGGGCTGCAAGGAGAAGCTCTGTGTTTACTGGTTGGTCTATATTTCTGCCCTCACCTATAGCTACAAACTCTGGGTAGTGACCACGCCCGGATTTTCGCACGGGCTTACAGGGGCTTCAGCCCAGGGCCCCGGAATTTTGGGGGCCCCCAAGGCGCCCCATAAGTTTTTTTTTTTTTTGTGAACGGATAGTGTCAGAATTTAACCAATGACTAAGATGATTTTGTCAGCGCCGTTGAAAAATGTTCTAATTTGTTCTGTCAAACGTCCATCTTAAATGATTGCTTATTATTGGTCCAGTTTTAACTCATCATACGCATGGGGGGGGGGGGCGTCATTTCACGCTGGTCAATATATATTTTTTTTACAATGGCGGACAACAGGAAATAAATACGACAGCGGGTGAGTGTGGCTGCTCTACTCTGCATCCACCGGAGCTGGAAATGGCAGACAGTGGACACATTAGCTGGACTTCAGTCAGAGGAGCAGGCAGCTTGCAGGAGAAGCCGCTCCGCCGCACGCGCTCATACGGGGCTGTTTCCATCCTCTGCTCAGTCACACTGTCAGCTTCTCCACACCATGCGAGGCGAGTCCCACGTGCGTAACATTCCCAACTTATCACAGTTACAAGCTCGTTTTGTTTTGCATGCCGCATTTTCAGCGATGCTAATAGTCAGTCAAGCTTTGAAACTGGTTTCTGTGACTGGAAGCAACTGCATGAAAGAACATGAAAACAACGAACATCATAGAAAAGCAATGCTGACATATGTTTCACTTGCATCAGCCAGCTGATAGACACAGAACTACAGAAACAATTTGAATCTGAGTGTGCATATTGGACTGAAGTGTTGAGAAGAGTTGTGTTTGTTGTGAAGTTTTTAGCAGAGAGAGGACTGGCTCTTAAAGGAAACAGTGACATATTTGGCCAAACTGATAATGGGAATTATCTGGGAATACTGGAGTTAATCGGGCGGCCGTGGTGTAGTGGTAATGGCAGTCGTCCCCCGATCGGAAGGTTGGCGGTTCGAATCCTGGTTCCCCACACCATGTGTCGTTGTGTCCTTGGGCAAGACACTTAACCCCGAGTTGCTCCCGGTAGGACTGGAAAGCACCTTGCATGGTAGTCTGCCGCTACCGGTGTATGAATGTGTGTAGCATTCAATGTGTGTAGCGCTTTGAGATTTTCACTAATGAAAAGCGCGTTATAAATTGAATTCATTATTATTATTATTATTCAGTGAGTTTGATCCTTTTCTGAAGTCTCACATAGAAAAATATGGAAATGCAGGTGTGCTTTATATGATAACCTCAACACCATTGTTGGCTTCCTGAACAATTTTTCTGGTGTTACTGTTCAAGAGCTACAAAGCATCTCGTCTCCAAAGTAAATATTCAGCGGCCTTGGAGATGGACTTTGTGGAGGAAATTGTCCAGTTTAAAGATTTTATTTGTGATAAAGGCATCACATATGCTCCATTGCTTTTACAATTCATTAGGTAAAAGAAACTGCAGGACATCTTCCCAAATGTGGATATTGCATTCAGGCTCTACCTGACATTTCCTGTCACAAATGCAAGTGGTGAACGATCATTCTCCAAGCTCAAAATAGTTAAAAATAGACTCAGATCCACAATGGGACAGGAAAGACTGAACCATTTGACTCTCATGTCTATTGAGAGTGATCTAGTGAGAAAGCTGGACTTCAGTGATCTTGTTAAGGAATTTGCAGCAAAAAAAATCCAGAAAAGTGGGCATCTTTTCAAATGTCATGTCAAAGTAAGGCTTAAATGCCTGATAACCCTTTCACTCTTTACTGAAAGGGCTTGGTGTTACTGGTTAGGGCAGTGCATGTCTGCATTATAAGACAGGCTCAAAGTTGCTAAATTTTTGGGGTTGAGTATTGTTTTCTTATTTGGGTTACATGGTTTGCGTTTGAGTAAATGTAGGTTGATGTTTGTGGTTCTAGTTCCTTCAAATAAGATGAATGCATGAGTTTAAATGGAAATCTGTATTTTGTTCTTCATATTTTAAAGATATTATCTGTAAAATAAACTTGGTCTGGATGATGAAAATTGTTCATCTGCACTGCACCCACCTCTGCTTTTATTGAGAACAGGGGGCTGTAAAAAAAAAATCCTTCAGAGGGCAGCACTTTGGACATACCTGGGTCACTTTCTTGCACTCAATCTGTTTTATAGTTTGTGTTGAATTCCAGGCAACAATTAGCCTGGCCCTCGCCTTCCTGCACAGCTCCGCTCAATTCTCATTTCCCTTCACTGCACAGTCTGGGACTTCTCCCATTAACGATTTCTCCGGTAGAATTTTGTTCGGACCAATCAGAGAACAGAAGGGGCGGAGTTTTTGGCCCCTAACCCACGCCCCCACCTGTCCCAGCGCAGCCAGCAGCGAGCATTCGCATGTTCTCATTCAAAGCGATGCAGGACTGTTTTATATGTGACACAAATTTATTAATTTCCCCTTCTTAATCCCTTATCTGGAGTTTTCTTTTGTTTTTTTTTCCCAAAAGTCAAGTAATCGCTCCCTCCTCCTTCTCCTCCACCCTCCGTTGAGTGAAATGAACAAGGAGGAAATGGCTGAGGTTGTCACGAGAATTAAACTCGGGTTTTACGTTGCTGACCGAGTCCCATCAGATTTTCTGGTCTTTTGGTGAGCTGGACCAGCGATCCATGGTTTTATTTTATTTTATTAAAATGTTTTATTAACATATAAACACAGAATTTGCGCAGCGAGAGAAAAGCTGCAGGAGGCGGAGCAGTTGTCAGTCAAGTTCACCAGAGCACGGGGGGTGGCTCTGAGGGGAGGGAGCAGAATGCTTTCCCTGTTCAAAATATCCAATGGTTTTGTTCCTCAGCAGAGGCCAACGCCTCCAGCAAGAATCGTTTCTCTATGGAAAAAGTCCAGACCCTTGTCTGAAGCGAAGTGAAGGACAGGGTCTGGTTTTAACCAGGCTAGGCAACAATAGCTATTCAGTGATTTTATGTTGTGATGCAAGCATCATATTCTAGTTTCAAACCCTAACATGTGGTTTTGTCTTTCTAGAAACCAGTTCAGGGTTGTTTGTAGTTTGTGACAACTGGCATATTAAAGTTGTAAGATGTGAAAACTTACTATTCAGTCATTTTCTGCTCATCATCTGAACCAAAACAAAAAAATAAATAACATTTAAAAAATACCGTATTTTCCGGTCTATAAGTCACACTTAAAAAAAAACTAATTTTCATGTCCTACGACTTATGGGGCGGAGCAACTTTTCGGGCGGAAAACACGGTATATATGGGCCCCCATATTGACTCAAGCCCAGGGGCCCCCGTCCTTCTAAATCCGGCCCTGGGACAAAAGAACAAGATTACAGGAACAGGCGGTCAGAGTGAGTTTTCTCTCCAGAGTAGCTGGACTCTACCTCTGGAGAGACTCTAGAGTAGAGCTGTCATTTCTAACCTGAACCCGGAGCCCGGCCCGACCTGGATTAGGGCCGGGCCCTAATAAAGTGCTTAAGGTGCGGGCCGTTGTCGAGCTTTTTATTGTGTCAGCAGACACACTAACAATCCAAATATATGACAACATGGCTTGCCATACCATCACCAGCCGCACGAGGCCATTTGACCATGCTGGCTTGCCTTGAAAGAGGTTAAACAAAGTTCAGTTAAGCTTCAGATGGACTACTGCCAGGCAGTGATTCATCGCCCAAATGAACGTTCATTCAGCTGCTTCACTCAGTGGACGTGCGCGGCAGACGACCCAAACAGGAGAGATCCCAAAATATCCAACATGTCAGAGCAGGGTCCATGTCTGAATAATGCAGAATACAGGCAGAAGCAGGGACTTAATGCACTTTGATGACCATGAAAGGACAAACACCCCATCAGCTTCGATCTTCTGCCCCCTTAGCCACGCGCATGTCTGCCGACTGTTAATAACTACTGGGATAGCATATAATCAGTCAAAGCTTAATTAAAAATGTCAGGGGGTTTTCAGGTTGGACCTGTAATTACTGTTAATTCATGGGGTCAGGTGGGGTTTGGAAATGATGGCTTCAGGCTGGGGCCGAGTCGGATTTTTTAAACCTGAATTAATCTCTAATGCCCCTTTTCCACTGTCACGGTGTGGGTCGGATAGTTCTGGCTTGACGCGTGTTTGAGGTCTTTTCCACTAGTACTTTGGACCTGCTCTACCTGATAATTCTGGCCCTGCTTCTCAAGGGGTCCATGCGAGCCGACCCGTGACGTCAGAAACACTGTCGTCACTGATTGGTTGGGGGGAAGTCTGTGGAGTCTTTCCAAAACAAACCGTCCGCCATTTTACTCTACCGCTTGCCACTAGCGATAACTCGAGGAGCGTATCTTGTACGTATTTTGAAGATATATAAAAAAAATAATAATAATAATGTCAAAGCTGTGGTCAGATGTAGAAGTGCAGGCATTGTTGTGCTTGGTGGCTGATGAAAAAAGTCAAAGTGATCTGGATGGAGCGATTGAAGGATGATTTGGACACACAGCCACTGCTCTACTTGAATCATTTGTAGAAGATGGTGAGTGTTTTCTAACTTTAAACATATTTTAAGTTACTCAACTCATCGGTTCTGAACATATTTTTAACTAACAAAAGAGGCTGACGTCATAATAGGACATCGCTGCTACGATGCTAAGCTAATTTGCATAAACGCTAACTCTCCTCCATTCCCGTTTCTCACTGTGTTTGATCCAGAAAGTGTTTCAGCACGTGACGGTTCTCTAAACTCGACATTAAATCCTCCGAGCATCCCGGCTTCTGCCCTGCTCCATCAGCAGAGTCTACACCTGCTCCATCAGCAGAGTCTACACCTGCTCCATCAGCAGAGTCTACACCTGCTCCATCAGCAGAGTCTACACCTGCTCCATCAGCAGAGTCTACACCTGCTCCATCAGCAGAGTCTACACCTGCTCCATCAGCAGAGTCTACACCTGCTCCATCAGCAGAGTCTACACCTGCTCCATCAGCAGAGTCTACACCTGCTCCATCAGCAGAGTCTACACCTGCTCCATCAGCAGAGTCTACACCTGCTCCATCAGCAGAGTCTACACCTGCTCCATCAGCAGAGTCTACACCTGCTCCATCAGCAGAGTCTACACCTGCTCCATCAGCAGAGTCTACACCTGCTCCATCAGCAGAGTCTACACCTGCTCCATCAGCAGAGTCTACACCTGCTCCATCAGCAGAGTCTACACCTGCTCCATCAGCAGAGTCTACACCTGCTCCATCAGCAGAGTCTACACCTGCTCCATCAGCAGAGTCTACACCTGCTCCATCAGCAGAGTCTACACCTGCTCCATCAGCAGAGTCTACACCTGCTCCATCAGCAGAGTCTACACCTGCTCCATCAGCAGAGTCTACACCTGCTCCATCAGCAGAGTCTACACCTGCTCCATCAGCAGAGTCTACACCTGCTCCATCAGCAGAGTCTACACCTGCTCCATCAGCAGAGTCTACACCTGCTCCATCAGCAGAGTCTACACCTGCTCCATCAGCAGAGTCTACACCTGCTCCATCAGCAGAGTCTACACCTGCTCCATCAGCAGAGTCTACACCTGCTCCATCAGCAGAGTCTACACCTGCTCCATCAGCAGAGTCTACACCTGCTCCATCAGCAGAGTCTACACCTGCTCCATCAGCAGAGTCTACACCTGCTCCATCAGCAGAGTCTACACCTGCTCCATCAGCAGAGTCTACACCTGCTCCATCAGCAGAGTCTACACCTGCTCCATCAGCAGAGTCTACACCTGCTCCATCAGCAGAGTCTACACCTGCTCCATCAGCAGAGTCTACACCTGCTCCATCAGCAGAGTCTACACCTGCTCCATCAGCAGAGTCTACACCTGCTCCATCAGCAGAGTCTACACCTGCTCCATCAGCAGAGTCTACACCTGCTCCATCAGCAGAGTCTACACCTGCTCCATCAGCAGAGTCTACACCTGCTCCATCAGCAGAGTCTACACCTGCTCCATCAGCAGAGTCTACACCTGCTCCATCAGCAGAGTCTACACCTGCTCCATCAGCAGAGTCTACACCTGCTCCATCAGCAGAGTCTACACCTGCTCCATCAGCAGAGTCTACACCTGCTCCATCAGCAGAGTCTACACCTGCTCCATCAGCAGAGTCTACACCTGCTCCATCAGCAGAGTCTACACCTGCTCCATCAGCAGAGTCTACACCTGCTCCATCAGCAGAGTCTACACCTGCTCCATCAGCAGAGTCTACACCTGCTCCATCAGCAGAGTCTACACCTGCTCCATCAGCAGAGTCTACACCTGCTCCATCAGCAGAGTCTACACCTGCTCCATCAGCAGAGTCTACACCTGCTCCATCAGCAGAGTCTACACCTGCTCCATCAGCAGAGTCTACACCTGCTCCATCAGCAGAGTCTACACCTGCTCCATCAGCAGAGTCTACACCTGCTCCATCAGCAGAGTCTACACCTGCTCCATCAGCAGAGTCTACACCTGCTCCATCAGCAGAGTCTACACCTGCTCCATCAGCAGAGTCTACACCTGCTCCATCAGCAGAGTCTACACCTGCTCCATCAGCAGAGTCTACACCTGCTCCATCAGCAGAGTCTACACCTGCTCCATCAGCAGAGTCTACACCTGCTCCATCAGCAGAGTCTACACCTGCTCCATCAGCAGAGTCTACACCTGCTCCATCAGCAGAGTCTACACCTGCTCCATCAGCAGAGTCTACACCTGCTCCATCAGCAGAGTCTACACCTGCTCCATCAGCAGAGTCTACACCTGCTCCATCAGCAGAGTCTACACCTGCTCCATCAGCAGAGTCTACACCTGCTCCATCAGCAGAGTCTACACCTGCTCCATCAGCAGAGTCTACACCTGCTCCATCAGCAGAGTCTACACCTGCTCCATCAGCAGAGTCTACACCTGCTCCATCAGCAGAGTCTACACCTGCTCCATCAGCAGAGTCTACACCTGCTCCATCAGCAGAGTCTACACCTGCTCCATCAGCAGAGTCTACACCTGCTCCATCAGCAGAGTCTACACCTGCTCCATCAGCAGAGTCTACACCTGCTCCATCAGCAGAGTCTACACCTGCTCCATCAGCAGAGTCTACACCTGCTCCATCAGCAGAGTCTACACCTGCTCCATCAGCAGAGTCTACACCTGCTCCATCAGCAGAGTCTACACCTGCTCCATCAGCAGAGTCTACACCTGCTCCATCAGCAGAGTCTACACCTGCTCCATCAGCAGAGTCTACACCTGCTCCATCAGCAGAGTCTACACCTGCTCCATCAGCAGAGTCTACACCTGCTCCATCAGCAGAGTCTACACCTGCTCCATCAGCAGAGTCTACACCTGCTCCATCAGCAGAGTCTACACCTGCTCCATCAGCAGAGTCTACACCTGCTCCATCAGCAGAGTCTACACCTGCTCCATCAGCAGTCTACACCTGCTCCATCAGCAGAGTCTACCCCTGCTCCATCAGCAGTCTACCCCTGCTCCATCAGCAGTCTACCCCTGCTCCATCAGCAGAGTCTACGCCTGCTCCATCAGCTACTGTACAATAAATAAAAAATATAATGTCTTACTTTGAGCTGGTCAAAGCCTGCCTTCGTCTTTTAGCATCAGCTCGCACCCGTCCGAGCTCCCCCAGCTTCCTTACGCTCCACACGCACACACGTGGTCAAAACTGTTTAAAAGAAGGACTGTTAGCTTCTTAACTTCATACATTTGGAGCCAGAAAAAAAAAAAACTTACTGAAAGCCGTTTCTCCGCGATGTTCCTCCATCCAAAACAAGCTCGGCGTTAGCTACGGTTAGGCCCCGCCATTAGCAGCAATGGTTAGCATGTCAGTTCATTCAAAAAGGCTGTCGGCTTTGTATCTCCGCGTTAGCTCGGTGTCCCCCGACTGCCAGGCGGACATTTGCGGCGAGCTCCCGGCCGCAGATGGCCCTTCTGCGGCATGTCGGCTCGGTGTTTTTGCCTGTGTTAGCTGCTCTGTTAGCTGCTGTCGTTAGCATGTCAGGCGGCGTTGTGGCAGCGATCGCGGGGCGATCCGCGGCTGCTCCTCCGGGCCTGAGACGTCCACAGGCTGTGTCTCAATTCAGGGGCTGCATCCTCATGAGTGCGCATTTGTCGGCCGCATACGTCATTGCCCCGCGCGGAGGACTGTCCCAATTCGAAGACTCCTCCTCATGCGGCCGAGGAATGCGGCCTACTTCCTGCCGAAATCGAAGGATGCATTCGTGAATCCTTCAAGACGGAGGCTATCCCAGAATTCATAGCGCCAGCAGAGATTTCGCGGGGGGGGGGGGACTTTCTGCGTGCAGGGTCGGGCTGCTGCGTGTTGTTGAGTCATCAGCTCGTTTTAACAACAACCTCAGCGCGAATATTCATTCAACCTTTATTTAGTCATCTCAAACAACCTCAGCTCGAATATATCTCATTAAAATTTTACTACAGAAACGACAAAAAAAAAATGTGTGAGCTGAATATACAGTATATTAGTGTTTCTGAGTTTACTGTTTTTGAAGAACTGATTACAAATCAGATTATTTTACACGTGCGTAGCAAGGATTTTCTGAGGGGCAATCTTTTAAAACCCAGAGTGGACCTCTGAAACGCAAGTTGTCCATTAGCTCAGTTGGTAAATCAACTTGCGATTGGTGCAGAGATGCTTTTCTCGAAGCTGGTTCGAATCTCACTCGGTACGGTTAAAACTTATTTTACGTTTGTCTTTTATTGGATAAAAAAAAGGAGTTTCACAAACTCCTTCCTTTTAATCTCAGTCCTCATTTTTTTATCCAATAAAAGACAAACGTAAAATAAGTTTTAACCGTACCGAGTGAGATTCGAACCAGCTTCGAGAAAAGTATCTCTGCACCAATCGCAAGTTGATTTACCAACTGAGCTAATGGACAACTTGCGTTTCGGAGGTCCACTCTGGGTTTTAACAGATCGCCCCTTATAAGCTGATTTGTAATCAGTTCTTAACAAACAGTAAACTCAGAAACACTAATATATATACATGTATTCAGCTAACTAATATATTTTAGCGGCGTCCCTTCTCTTTCCACACACACCAAGCGGCACACAAGAACTTCCCACCCACTTCAAGAGAACGCCCCACCCACTTCAATGCCGGCAAACCTGAAGGCTAGACCGTCCCATTTCAGCAGTTTCGCTCAGCCCACCCGGTCTTGTGAGTGCGTGGCCTACTCGGCCCAGCTAGGCTGGGTCCTCATGAGGACGCAGCCCCTGAATAGAGACACAGCCACAGAGTTGACCGAGTGTTTCCAGCTAATTTATCCGTATGAGGCAACCCTGAACGGACACACGGTCCTCTATGGCGGAGCTCCATTGACCGCAGTAGACAATTGTAAAATGGCGACCGGAAACGACCGGAAGTTGCGTAAATACGATAAAATTGTAATAAAAACGTAATATTAATAATTATACTTTATTTATAAAGCCATTTAAAACAACCACAGCTGCAACAAAGTGCTATACACATGAAATTAATAACATCTAAACACACAACAAAAAAATAATAATAATAATAAAAAAATTTAATCATATTTTTATTAAATATGATAAAATCGTAAGTCTGAGTTGCCGTAGGTCGCGGGTGTCGTACCTCAAGGGTTTCCTGTATGTTGTGCCATTTTATGGGAAGTTAAAAGATGATGTCAGGGGAGCTTTAAATCTAATCTTAAAACCTTTTTATTCAGACAGGCTTTTAATACCTATTGTTATTTGACAATCTTGCTATGTTTTGTTTTTAAATTTTAACTGGCTGTTTTTTTTATTCTTAATTGTTTGTTTTTTCTTCTGTATTGTTCAGCACTTTGTGCACCTTTTTGCTACTGGAAAGGGCTCTTTAAATAAAGTTTGATTGACTGAGTCCTCCCAGAAGAGCTAGAAGAGGTGGCTGAGGAGAAAGATGTCTGCACCTCCCTGATCAAGCTGCTGCCTCTGCGACCTGACTCTGAAAAAGCAGCAGATGGTGGATGGATGAATTATGAAGTGCAAACTACCACAAGTGAGCTGCAACTGTACTGCTGTTCACCCTCTCCTCATTGATACTTTGGGCGGGTGAAAATAAAGAAATGTAAAAGAAAACCTCTTAGCAGGATTAGCAGCAGCACACGTCTCTATCCATAGCTGGTTCATTAGAGGGGTTTTCAGGTGAAGGTCCTGGGGTGAGTAAACTTTAGTTGAGCAGACGTCACAACGGTGTGAACACTCATGTTCAATTCCAACTCATAAAGCAGCAGCTAAGATTAGTGTGTATTAAGACGGGTTTTAAACAGTTTGTTGAGGTGTTGATAAAGGGCTGTAGCTTTTAGGTTGTGACACAGATGTTGAGTACCTGCAGGTTTAAGAGACATGACTCTTTATTGCTTTTTATCTGATTAATTAGTTATGGCTCAGTTGTATGCTTTCTTAGATCCACAGACATTTTGTGCTTTTTGTGTGTTTTTGTAATTTTGATTTTGTAAAGAAAGTTTGATTAAAAAGTATCTTGATTGCATGTTCCTGCCAGTTTTGGAACTTCACATCATAGAGAGCTAGCAAAGTGATGCTAGATGTTTCCTTCCTGACACGAGTGGAGGAAGAAGTCTCAGTTTGGTTTTCAGTCTGTGACCAACAAATCACTGATGTAGGCTTTTTGAATAAACCATAGCAAATCCTCACTGCCTCATAAACTTTCATTTTATGCCGAAAGGTGACCTGTTCAACCTTTTTTCTTTATATTTTGCAGTCCCATGACCTCTGACCCAGCAGTCGGGTTCAAGCATTGCCTTTAAGAATTCCTCAGGGAGGCTGGCTGAAACATGAAAGGTCTGGATTAAAGGCGGCCTTCACAGAGCCCTCTTTAAGGAGCTAAAACTCAAACTGTTTTACACAGTGACATTATTTTTCTCCTTTCTCGCGGTGAAATTAGACCTCAACAATTGTTTAAGGGCATTTTCACTTTGGAAAAAAAAAGTTAAAGAACTGATGGCTGACAGCGAACACCAGCTAAAAAAAGTTATTAAAAAGTAATTATTTTTTTCCACGGAGGTTGGGAAAAAGAGCATGGATGAGCATGTAAACCCCGGGATCGCCATACGTATCTTTATGAATTTGGCGAGGTTG
>JBBPBX010011810.1:7455-42858 GCA_038048925.1 Garcialebias charrua
ATGCAGCGACACACAAAACTCCAAAAGTGTGTCGTGGTCATACCCGTAGCGTGGCTGTGCAGTGTAGATGCAAAAAATAAATAAAACAAATACAACAGGAACTTGAAAAGTGCTTGTAAGCGGAGCTCCGTACTGCGGTGCACATGACGTCACACGTGCGGCGCTCAATATATTCAAATGATATATTTGTGATGATCTTCTATAACTAGCTTTTGGCTTTGACTCTGCATGAGATGTTCCACTAAACTGAATCGATTATGTTCATCGGCTGAAGCTAAGCTCTGTTAGTATGGATTAACAACACCATACTGTGTGTGTGTGTGTGTATGTGTGTGCTTGCAAGCGAGCGTGTGTGTGTGGCTTAGCCAGGGCAGAGGACAGAGATGATGTGTGAGGTGATTGTAGCACGGGAGTGAAATTAGATTTTGAATTTGCGTTAGGGATGAGACTTTAATCGGACGGGGCTTACAGGATAAGCACTTGGAGGAGGAGGTGGGGGTCCGGGTGCTTTGTAGAAGCACTGAATCACAAACAGCCAGATCAATCAGTGCATGCATGTGCTATGTGGCTTCTTTGCAGAAATATTTGGAAGAAAGAAGTGGCTGAAATGAGCTGATAAACCAGGACCCACTGAAACACAGTGTTACGTCAGTATGTGGCACTTTGTGACGTGTGTCTGGGATCTAAACTCTACAGCTACTGCCTCTGCTGTCTGACAGAACTGTTGTCTGACAGAACTGTTGTCTGACAGAACTGTTGTCTGACAGAACTGTTGTCTGACAGAACTGTTGTCTGACAGAACTGTTGTCTGACAGAACTCTTGTCTGACAGAACTCTTGTCTGACAGAACTGTTGTCTGACAGAACTGTTGTCTGACAGAACTCTTGTCTGACAGAACTGTTGTCTGACAGAACTGTTGTCTGACAGAACTCTTGTCTGACAGAACTCTTGTCTGACAGAACTGTTGTCTGACAGAACTGTTGTCTGACAGAACTGTTGTCTGACAGAACTGTTGTCTGACAGAACTGTTGTCTGACAGAACTCTTGTCTGACAGAACTCTTGTCTGACAGAACTGTTGTCTGACAGAACTGTTGTCTGACAGAACTGTTGTCTGACAGAACTGTTGTCTGACAGAACTGTTGTCTGACAGAACTGTTGTCTGACAGAACTCTTGTCTGACAGAACTGTTGTCTGACAGAACTGTTGTCTGACAGAACTCTTGTCTGACAGAACTGTTGTCTGACAGAACTGTTGTCTGACAGAACTCTTGTCTGACAGAACTGTTGTCTGACAGAACTGTTGTCTGACAGAACTGTTGTCTGACAGAACTGTTGTCTGACAGAACTGTTGTCTGACAGAACTGTTGTCTGACAGAACTGTTGTCTGACAGAACTGTTGTCTGACAGAACTGTTGTCTGACAGAACTGTTGTCTGACAGAACTGTTGTCTGACAGAACTGTTGTCTGACAGAACTGTTGTCTGACAGAACTCTTGTCTGACAGAACTCTTGTCTGACAGAACTGTTGTCTGACAGAACTGTTGTCTGACAGAACTCTGTTGTCTGACAGAACTCTTGTCTGACAGAACTCTTGTCTGACAGAACTCCTGTCTGACAGAACTGTTGTCTGACAGAACTCTGTTGTCTGACAGAACTGTTGTCTGACAGAACTCTTGTCTGACAGAACTGTTAGACGTGTCCTCTGCCCAAACTGAGCACTCTTTTTCAGCTGACAGACACTGAAGGTGGCGAGCACCTATGAGGTGGAAGCATGCAGGTTTGTGTTTGCATATAGTGCACGTTGTAGTCTTTGTCTGTTTCTGTCTTTTACTCATCCTCTGTTGCCCAGCACTCCCCCCCCCAACCACATGCACATTATTGACCCAATGTGGCAACGATGCTGCTCCACACCGAACATCTGCACTGCCAAGCAGATGGTGGTCTTCTTTACTGTTCAGCTCCGTTCTGATTGACCTCTGGACTTGCTCATGGTCGTGGCCTCGCTTGTTTGTTCGGACTCCAAGCTGTTGGAAGTTGTGCTAGCTGCGAGGCTTGTTCACGTCATTTATTGCTTTTTAATTTGCATAATTAATAATTGCTTCCTACACTAATTCAATTTTAATTCAGTCACTGACCTTCTTTTCCATTTTACCAAAATTTGTTTTATGGCTGATGAGCATATTTAAAACTGTGTAAAAGGTTTCACCCATTTGCTTTTTTCTTCTAAATATTGTCTTGCCTTTCTTTGTTCTTAAATATGTTTATATGTTTATATGTTTATTAAATTTGTTCATTTTTTTACAAAAGAAACAATACAAGGCAATCTCATAAAGATAGTGTACAAAATGTAAAAAAAATGAAAGGTGGCAGAAAGAAGAATAAATCTTTAATATATTTAAATATATTTAACTTCACCAGTGTTTGGTTGAAGCAGTGCAGAGGAATAACGTTTCTACCAAAGATTCTTAAGCCAGATGTTCATTCATGAGCATCAGAGTCTCGTTTGATTCACTTTCTTCACTTCTTTACACACGTTAGTGTGTAGATCCTTGCTACATCAGTGGTCAAGTGACAGAGGAGAAAACTCCCATTCTGACAGGACGTCCTCACAGGCTCGCCCACATGTGACACCAACTGGGCTGACCTCAGGCTGCCCGTTGCGCCTGGCTCCAGATCTCCCACATGACCTCATTTTTCGTCCCTCAGCCTCTCTCTGCCGGCCATGACCAAGCTACACAATAGGTACAAGTGTGCGTCTGTGTGTGTGTCTGCTCAAACTGTGTGAACACAAATGCCTTGCAAGTTCTGTTTGAGCTCAGTTTGTGCTTTTGTGTGGGTGAGTGGGTTTATCATGACTTCAGACTGCAGGCCAATCAGATTAGACTTCAATGTCAGGCTAACCACACTATTATTTGTTAGAGATAAGATTAAGATTTGTATGTTCAGTTGACACAAATCAGCCTGCATTAGTGACATCTGTACATTTTGGCTTTCTAAAGATTTTTTTTTCTTATTCGCATCTACATTTATGCTTCTGCTTTTGTCTTCAGTGAAAAGGACACTTAAGTCAGGCTTAAGCATCTGCTGCAGTTTGCTCTGATGTACAAATCCCTCCCAGGTAGACATGGAGTTGTTACGGTTGCGGGTGTACCCAGAATGAAAGACCAGAATCGAACAGAAACCAGAACTCAGAGAATAATTTACAGTGTTTATTTACAGTCAGTGAATAAAGAATGACATCCATGAGAGGGGCAGGAACACCTGAGGAGAGGAGGGGATGTTTAATGGACTGTTGTTGAATGAATAGTTGTTGTACTGAAGTAATCCTTACGATGAGAAGTATTAAACAGAGTGCTGATGTGGTGATCCAATTCTCCAGTAATCCAAGGTAGAACCAAGCACTAGAAGTGGCAAGTGGTGGAAGTCAGGCAGCAGCTTATTGAGAGGCAGGAGGAGTTGAAGCTCATGTGGAACTCAGGTAGGGCAGGAACACGGTGAATCCAAGAACTCTGAAGAGGCGCAGAGAAAACCACATAATCTTAGAATCAACTAATATCAATAAAAACTGGCTAGAACACTACTACCGTTAGTAGGCAATGTCCCAGCACCTGTAGAGTGGTTCCTGGGTCTTCTTATACTCCTCCTGGGTGTTGGTTGATAAGAAGCAGCTGCTGCCAATTAGGAGTGTGGAGGAGCGAGGGAGGCAGGGTGTAGAGCAGAACTCCTACAAGATCACCCATAGTCCTGTTAAGATGTTGGTGGCAGTCGGTGTTTTTGGACAATGTTTAAATAGAAGCTCCAATGCACAAGACAGATAGTAAAAAAGCAGGAGAATTCTGGGAGAGGAAGTGGTGAGAAAAAGAAAAAGGGAGTTCAACACATTGAACGGCTAAAAAATAAAGTTAGCGAGGACAGACTGAGATGGTTTGGACATGTCCAGAGGAGGGACAGTGGGTAAATTGGTAGAAGGATGTATGAAAGCCAGCTGCCAGGACGAAGACAAAGAGGAGATTATGGATGCAGTTAAAGAGGACATGGAGGTAGTTGGAGTGAGGGCAGAGGATGCAGAGGACAGACTGAGATGAAGGAGGATGACTCGCTGTGGAGACCCCTGAAACTTGAACAGCTTAAAGAAATGGAAAGAATATTTAGACATTGCCAAAATAAGCTGCTGAAACTTTAGGTCCTCGTATCTTCTTCTTTTTTCTTGAAGAAGAAGAAGGTCCTCATATAGACCTTATAATTTTTTTCTCCTCAATTTATTACATCTTTAGTACACATGGTTGATGGAAAGCTGAGGATGACATTAGCCAGGCGGGGTCAACTTTTATCAAGTGCCTTGTTACGGTAATAACTGCTAACAGTAATTTTGTTTGACTTGGTTACAGCTGGTTACTATCCATATTCTTGCCGTAATCTATTGTTTGTGCTCCGAAGGAAACAAAACAGAGTAGATTCTGTGTTCAGCACCACTAGTATACATAGAATGAATCTGCAATGTAAACTAAAAAATGGAAATGTGCTGTAAAATGAAGACTGTTGCGGAGCACATAATTATAACCTTTTGGTGAAATTAGTCTAGTTTATTATTTTGTCAGTGAACCACGATGGTTGGACGCTCGCTGTAGAACAAAGAACGTGCTGCCAGCTGCGTTTCAGATGGTTAAAATGATTCATCTGGTGCTTTTTTTGTTCTTTTGTGTCACTTTCAATAGATCTGTTTGAGACCTGAACGTTATTACAGTTCTTTATTTTTCAGTCTATGAAACAATGGGAAAGAACCCTGTGCACACAAATGCAGCCTCAAGCACAGCACTTTGATTAAAAATGAATCAAATTTGTTTGAGTGTTCAGTTTAATCTAGTTTATTCATGTATCACTGATTCACAACAGAAGTCTTCTCAAGGCTCCATACTGATAAAAGAAAAAAAAATTCAAATAATTTCTTTTTCAGATTCAAATCCAACCAGTCTTAATTCAGTTTATATAAAAAACAGTAAATAAATGAATGTACATTATGAAATGCATGTTTGTGAAGCCCATCTTTATAAGGAAACCAGCAGATGGAGGAAAATCATTGTGTTCTTCTTTTCTCATCTTGGGCAGAACACTGGAGACAATAAAGAGGAATAACCAAAGGTGGGCGCCAGACTGCTGGGAAGCGCTAAAGCGCTAATCCGCTTATAGCGGACCTAAACAATTTGTTAGCTTTACAGCGGATTGACTAACTTTTATAATTCATAAGTGGATTTGCGCTATTTTTATTTAAAATGCAGTACCGCTAATAACTAATTATCTATCAGTAAAAACGAAAAAACTTATTTACGGGCTCTTAAATCAACCGGACGACTGCTAACAGACCATATCCTGTCAGCGCCGGATGTGGTCCGTGACAAAAAAGCGTCCCCCTCAGTCTCTTGGCTAGAGAGAGCGCAGTTAGCAGCCAGTGTGTTACTCTGCAGCCTTATTGCTTGTTTTCGAAGAGTCAGACGAAGAGTTTTTAACATGGAGGGTGAACTTATGGATGTTTCTCAGCGGCCTACGCGACGCGTCTGGATTAAAAAAAGTAGTTCGCCATTTGCCCTCTTCAAAATGGCGGCGGCCACAGAAGCTAAGGACTTTCCAAGAAAACACGGTAAAAACAATTATTTCTTTGCTGAGAAAAAATATATTTCTTAGCTGACTTTATAGCACAAGGTTTTTCTGAGCTTAACCGGTTCACGAAATGGTCAAATCTGCTGGATTTAAAAAAGTAGTTCGCCATTTGCCCTGTTCAAAATGGCGGCCGCGACGGCCACAGAAGCTAAGGACTTTCCAAGAAAACACGGTAAAAACAATTATTTCTTTGCTGAGAAAAAATATATTTCTTAGCTGACTTTATAGCACAAGGTTTTTCTGAGCTTAACCGGTTCACGAAATGGTCAAATCTGCTGGATTTAAAAAAGTAGTTCGCCATTTGCCCTGTTCAAAATGGCGGTTAGCGTGTTAGCATTAGCTTCGGCTAGCATTGCTAATACATAAGCGCTTTTGAAATTGCGGACCTAAATAAATTAATAAGTGCTTTAGAAATAGCAAAACTAATTTTTGTATTAGCACTGCCCAGCACTGGGAATAACATACATTAGACGAGAAGAAACCTTCAGCAGAACCAGAACTTGGAGAGGTCATCAGACTCAGGAAAGGGACACAGACGTACACAGAAGGGTTAGTCCTGGTGTGACTGCTGTAGGAGTTAAACATCGAAAAACAGGTTAATACTGTACCTTTCTATTGTTCTCTCCATAACTGAATATGGAGAGAAGGGGGAAGAAACAGCAGCAGAGTGAGGAAATGTAGTCACTTACTCTAAGCCCATAGCAAAAGAAAAGTCTTAAACCTAGTTGTATAAGTAGACAGGTGTTAACCTTACAGGCAGAAACTGGAAGTTGGATCCACAAGAGAAGTGCCTGATAACCGATGACCTAATTCTACTTTTTGAAACTCTAGGAAGCACAAGTAAACTTGCAGTCTGGGAGGGAAGTGCTCTGTTTGCACCCGCTTCGGATGTTATCATCCATAAAATATATATGGATATGGATATATAAAGTATATACCATATGGCATTTGTTGTATTTCATTATTGTAAAATGAATAAACTTAAAAAGAAAAAAATGGCCCCTATCAATTATTATCACCCCCATTTGTAGCGCTCAGATTGCCCCTACTGTACCTACTAGTAGGTTTAAAGGTACGTTGTCACCGTTACAAGCAATGACAGCAGGCTTCGTCTTTAGCTACGTGGTTAGGTTTAGAGTAAAGGTTCTTGGGTTAGATTTAGGCTCTTGGTTATGTTTAGGCACAAGGGTAACTGGGTTATGTTTAGGGTTGGTCCTCTGGGTCAGGTTTAAGGTTAGGTTGAGGAAAACGGTTACATAAGCTGAAAAAAAAACAAAAAACGCTGCATTTACGGATTTACGGAAACACGCTGCCTACTCACAGCGATAACAACGCTGATAACATTATACTGAACATGCTAGTAGGTAGACTGTGACCTATTCACCGCAACGAATGGTGATGATAGCAGTTGATAGTGCCCATAAAATGCACTGACAACATCCGAACCCGCTACTGTTTGAATAATATAGAACAAGATCTAAAACATAAGATCAAAGTCAAAGTCAAAGTCAACTTTATTGTCAGATCTGCAATATGTACTGTACAGGACATACACAGGACCGAAATTGCGTTTCTCTCAGTCCCTCGGTGCAACAGTAAACATCTAAACATTGAAACACTGAAACATATAATAATAGACATAAGCATAAAATAGTAAAACTAACACTGTCCTGAGTTTTTTTGCATAGTGGTATAAGAGTATGAAAATTTACACCAACTCTAAAACTAAAACATTAAACATTTAATGAACATAATACTGTCCTGAGTTTTTGCATACTAGTATAAAAAAAAGAGTATAAAAAGTATAACTAAAATAAACTAAAGGTTTCTAGCATTGACATTTGCAAAGTGGCAAAGCAGCGTATGAGTTAATGTACACAGTATATGTATGAGGTAGTAGTTGATGTTGTTATAGAGGCAAAAAGTGGCATATGCAGTAAGGCACATTGGGCATCCCTAAATAAGACCGGTCAGATGAAGTCTGGTTGGTGACAGTTTCGTATGAAATGTAGAAATAGGATTTTAAATTATATTTTTATGTTTACTGGGAGCCAAATGGGGAGAAGCTAAAACTGAACAACTACATCTTAATTCTTCCAGCTCCCATCAGAACTCTGGCACCAGCATTTTGGATCAGTTTTATTAAATTATTGACCAGTTTTCAAACCCCTTTTGTGCAATGAGCAGTTCTTACAATAGCAAATACCTAACTGGTAAAATGTGTTGCAAAAATGAGCTGTTGGACAATTATTTCGTTTTTGTTTTTTAAAAATAAAAATAAACAAGGGCAACAAAACAATCTTTTTTTTTTTCAGTTTATTTTTTTACATTTCCCCTAAATTTTCATAGCTCCATCTTTTTTTCAGCTGTTTAAAAAAAAAGAATTGTCACAGCTTTTCGTAAGAGAGGCTGTTATGCATTCTCTGTTGTGACTAGAACCATATCGAACCCAAACAACGTCGATTTTTCCGGCCCGGTTAAATGACCCGTAGAACAGAACTCACGGTGCTTGCACATAGGCAGGCTGCGGTGATTGTTTACAGGCCTCGAAAGTAAGTCATTCATGTCCAGCCATAATAAGCTGCAATGAGGCTACGTGTGGAACAGCATGCAGGTTCGGTTATCAAAAAGGCTGCCGCTGCACGGCCTTTATTTCAGCTTTGTTCTCGCGTGGTGACAGCACCACGATGAATGAGCTGCTTTGGAACATACTTTATCTGTCATCTTTAGGTGTTTGGCATTGATCGCAGGTCAGTGGGTCCACCATTAAATTGCCTGCAAGTGTTTTTTTTTTGTGAATGTGTGTAATTGTACGCATCTGGAGGAAGATGAAGTGCCACAATAAAAACTTGGTCTTGTCAAGAAGACATGCAGATTGGTCGAATGAAGAGGCTTTCGAAATAGTATGTGATTGTAATTCTGGAGGGGAAAAAAGGGATTTTGTGCGAAATGAAATGTTCCACAAATTTCAAACTCGTATGTTATTAACCAATAGCTACCACTAATATTTAGCATTTCAATTGCACTTTTACTGTAGTTTATTGCTGTCTGTACTTTATATGTTGTCTGACTAAAACAGGTCTCTCTTGTAAATGAGTCCTTGTGACTCAACTAGTGTTGTAGTACGGTACTCGAGACCGGTCTTGGTCTCAAGACCACTTTTTGATGGTCTCAGTTTTGTCTTGGACTCGACCACATTTGGTCTCGGTCTCGGACATTGAGGACTCAGGATTTTATTTCAAGACCAGTCAAGACCACAACTGTAGAAAAATCACTAAGTTGCCAGAATATTGTCCAAGTTTGTAAATTGTCAACATATTTGTTTTTATTGGATGCAAAACATACTGGTTCAAATCCAAGCGATAACGGGACTCATTGCTAAATACATGTTTTTGTAACCTCTGTCACACCCACCCTCTTGCACGAGTCACATGCCAGTGTTGCCAGATTCTGCGGATTACTGCCATTTGGCTGGTTTTCATTCTGATTTTGCTAGGGACTCTGGAAAGTTTTTGTTGGATTGTTGCATTTTGCCACATAATGTTAAATTACCTTGGTTTGTACAGATGTGTGTTCATGTTCAAATAGTAAATATAATGTAACAATATATTCATTGGGTGGATTTTTTTATGTGATGTTGTGGTTTTAACAGTTTTTTTTTTGCTGGAAAACCACTACTCTATCTGACAAGACTGGAAAGAAAGTGATGTGATTATCTGGGCATGGGACAAGATGNCCTCCCCCACCCCCTCCTTCCCCGTCTGTGTGAAAATTTATACTGTATTTACTTACAAGAAAAGTACTGTGCTAACAGAGAGGCAGTACTGATGAAACATACATGAATAAAATAAAAATAAACATAAATATGGCACGAGAACTAAAGTTGATGTTAAGAAGTAAATTTTTATTTAAATAATTTTACAAACCAAGAACTTTGATTGACTTGCTTGAAGAATTCTCGGTGGATCTGAGAACACACAGATACAAATTATTACTTTCTTACTTCAGCATTCCATTTAAAACGTGACTGAGAGAGGATTGATTGCAAACATTTCCCGTTGTATTTTTCCTGATATTAAGAAAAATTATAAAAGGTTACACTCTGATATACAGGACCTAAACACTTATGGTTAAATATAAAATAAATATTTAAATATTTTTTTTAAATCATGAATGTAGCCGAATGCTACATAAAGACTTTAGTATTTGATCAATCTTGTTTATAAAATTCTGATCCAAATATTTTAGATTTTAAAGGCTTAACAACGTTAAATTAGGACGTTTTAACAGTAGGCCTGGCGCCCACACCAGTGGTCCGATTTAATAAAATTTTAGCGAGAAAGACTCCAAATTGTTTCGCTGAACCAAGCGGACAGATCCGTTTTTATCATGAAAATCTGACGAAGAAAGATCCGATTTTAAATCATCCAAAAATTACGTTTTTTATCGGAAATGAAAAGCTAAGCTAATGCTAACAGAGAGGCAGCCGAAGCTCCGCTCGTCCGTCTGAATCCGTAAATAGATAGTTATACTGTGAAACCAAACGTTTCTAAATTGTGTTTTCTCTGCAAAAAGGAACTGAGAATTCGCTTACCAATTTTTATCGAAATAGTTCTGTCGAAAAAGCTGAATGATGACGAGGCAAGAATTCAGGAGGCCTTGTTGTCATGAGAACTTTGATACAGTGTTGCCAGATCTCGCGACAGAAGCAAGCGACCAGCCCAAAACAAGCCCAAAACGAGCCCAACTGGCAACCCACCCCATTGTGTAAAACTAAGACCGTTTTTAACCAGTATAAACATACACTTATTATGGCGTTGCATACAAACGGCAAAAATTATGCTAAACACTTTGAAAAACATAGCCACTCTAAAAAATAAAGATACATTTTGCATATTTATACAGATTAATCCCATTAAACCTCTGGGACTCATTTGAGATCTGAATTTTAAACGAAGAGTGATGACAACAATTGGCAATCACAACATTAAAGAAATTCATGAAAACTGCGTACAACTTAGTAAAAAAAAAAAACTAAAAATTGGACAGCTAACCATGCGAAGTGTGCACCCTTTTTCTCCCATTTTTTAATTATATTATTTCCCCATATTTCCCCACTTATTGGAGCTAATTTTAGCGTGGTCTTGTCACTAGACGAAGAATAAAGTGAAATGAATAACAAGCCCAAATAAGCGACTTTACGTTCAAAGTAAGCCCAAGTAAACACAATAAGCGACTACAGAAAATAAAAAGCCCAGAGTAGCTTATAATGAGCGGACTTGGCAACTATGCTCACAGTCACCTGTGATTATCTGAGGGGAACAGAAAAGTAACATTCATGAAACAAAAACAGTTTTATCTTGGTCATCCAGAGAGGTTCAGTTCATGTTTTCAGATTCTGAGTAGAGTCTGTTACTGCGAGGTGAAGTTGAGAGGAACTGGATGTTTTTATAGCAGTCGCATAGGATGTTGATAAAACACGGAATATATTTGGATTTAATGCAAAATAAATGGGAAGTAGAGAAAGTATTACCGGTATACTGCATTGAATTACAATTATTGACTATTTAAACTTTTATAATAAGCTTGTTAATTTAAATTAACAACCATAATCAGATCAAAATTAAGTTTAGGCATTTTAGGATAACAAGTCTTAGAAAAATTTAGCAGAAATTTATTTTTAGACTTGCCAGTAAATTCTGTCTTTTAAAAGTTTAACTAAATTGATAAAACTTTGACACTTATAAAGAATAAAAAAATATATATATTCTTGTCAAATAGATTTTTGACTAGATTGTAAGTTGAAACGCTCAGTTTAAATTCATCATTTTAAAACGATTTTTGCATACATTAAAAATGTTTTATCGTTTAAAAAAAAGCTATTTCACAGTTAAGTAGATTATAAGAGCTGTTTCCTTTTAAGAGTTATATAATGTGACTGAAATGATTAATAATAAAAATGCTTTATTAGAAGTAACTTTTCAGCAAGTAGGTTAAATACGCACAAGAATCCAGCCAACTCGCCAGGAGTGAAAGACACATTTCACTGCTAAAAACCTAATTTTGGTGTTGTTTCGCATAAATTATGACCATTAGAGGCAAAAAGAGGTCTGGTATATTTGAACGGGAATTAGAATAACATATCATTTGACCATACAATGCATAATCTTTGACAGCAGTAAGAAGGGTTGTTTTTATTCAAACAGATTGGGGCTGTGTATACAGTAATAATAATATGGAAGATTAAAACAGAGCCCATGCTTTAACTTTTGATAAGTAAACCACTGACAAGTGGTAAAATTTCTAGTTTCAGGTTAAATTGACAATTTTACTCATACGTAAATTAATGATTTTAGATCTGTTATGCAGATCAGATTAAAAGGATGCCTCTGTTGAAAATTCACTTTTATGTAAATGAACATTTTAAAATTCCATTGTGCAAACCAGACTTGCAGAGGTGGCTCTATTCAAGGTAATTGCTTATAGAAATAACATGATTACTTTGAACCTGGTTTGTTAAGGATTTTTACATTTTTCTATTTTCTCATTTTTTATTTATTTTAGAAGCAGCCTCGCGATGTTTGTGGAAGCTAGGGGTTGAACGAGTAAATAATTTTTAACCTCTACATTAACATAAAAAAACTCGAACGACGCTCGAGTAGCCGATGACGTCACAGTGTCTTACGATGCAAAATAAATAAATAAATATAAATGCCTAAAAACGTCTTTACAAAAAGAAAAAAAAGACCAACAAAGCATTGGGAGCATTTATTATGCTCCTATCATTTATCATACTGCACATAAGTCACAGGAAAAACAAAACTATTAGTTATATTAATAATATTAAAAGTGAAAGTATAAAGCGATGAAAACCGAAACTTAAAAACAAATGGGGCCACAGCCACACCGTACCACCGCCTGCAGCTGTGCAATTTAGGTTTACTTTTAGAGATTGTGTTTATAGATTTTTGGTAGCTCTAGAGAGATGAATATTTGTTTTTTTTTGTTTGTGAAACGAGAGAAAGGAAGCCGTTTCGGCCGTGTTATAATATGGGACCTGCATTGCAACACTGCCCTCTGCTGTCACAATCTACTACAAAGAAAGTCAACACGAAGTAGCGCATTTTATAAAATTATAAACTGTTTTACCTTTTTGACAAGACGGCCTGCTCCATTAACATCCGTGCGCACACAGGAATCCATTTTGTAGCGTCTACTAAAAGCTAAAAGCTGCCCCGCGCGCTGTGAAATGTGAAATGTGACGTCACTACGGGTACCCGAGTTGGACAAAAAAGCCTCGATAGAAGTCAAAGCACTCGAGCTGTCGAAAACTCGGTTACTCTGTTAATGCACTAGTGGAAGCAGGAAAACGTAAGTCTGAAGGACCTCACGACACTTTGCAGAACACATAGTTAGTACATATATTAAGATAGGGTCATGTCAAAGAACACATGCAGCGTCTGAATTTTTGAATCACAAACTACTGTGGTTATTGATTGGATCGGATCAGATTCAATATTTAGGGCATGTCCGGAACTGGCTCACTGACTTCACCGAGAACACCAAGGCTGGACTCCCAGGCTACCCTGCTCAAAATAAACATTCGAGGGGTTTAAAAACAATGGCACTGAACGAGGGCGCTGGACTTTTATCCAAGCAAAAGACTGTCCACAAAGACTGTCCACAAAGACTGTCCACAAAGTTAAGATGAGAGACTGTCAGCAAAGCAAAGGCAAAGATTTTGTCAAAAAGGTCATCAAAGGTCATCAAACACACATGACCAGAATATGCGGTCACTGGATGCTCTGACAAGAGTGGTCTGAGCACATTCTCCAACAAGAAAATGAGAACAGGTCCTGAAGTCACCCACGCCAACTGTCCAGCTGAAGGTCATGCCCCCGTATGGATCTGTGAAGATCTGTCAATGATCCTGGTATCGTGTTTCAAAACTGCAGTCTGCTATGATTAATTTTATTTAATGAAACACATTCTCATGATATGGCTTGCTAGACAAGCAAGGCCACAGAATTTGTAGTTTATATTGTACTATGTGGGTCTGACGACTTATTTTTCCGTTTCCTGTAACTCCGTGATGAAACAGAGATAATCCCAGCTCATAACCCTGAAACAAGTAAATATTTATATTTTTTGTTTTTTGCAGATTAAAATTGTGTCTCCACAGACATTCAATGTTTTGTGGAGCTGAAGGAAGGATAGCAGATTATCCTTGACGGGAATGCATTTTGGTTGGTCTGGTTTTCCACAAAGGAATTGATTAAGAGATTTTTAGAACAATTTTTATAGCTTTATGCTTTAAATCTTAGATTATTTATACCATACCACTTTATTTATAGAGCACTTAGGCTGACGCGGGCCAACCAAGGTTCTGTACGATAGAAACAAGCCAAGCAGACAGTGAAACGAGAGGAAAAACAAAACAAAAACGAAAACAAATTATATAGAAAAAGCAACAGAAACTAGCTAATATAGTGAACAGTGTATATTACAGAGAGGATCAAAACAACTCACATCATGTTAAAGTTTGGAAGAATAAAAGTGGGTTTTTAATCAAGACTTAAAGACTGAGTGAGGGAGCCTGCCTGACACTCAGTGGCGATATATAATAATGCAATAAGGGAATATTAGGAGGTGTTCCTAGAAATAACTAATAATAATAAAGAATATATCACTAATAACATTAATGAAGGCTCATAAAAGGAAACAGCTCATTCATTGATTAGATGATCAGTTATACAAAAAATAACTTTTTAGATTTTTATATTCAACAGCATAGCCATTTAAAGGATCATTTAAGAAGCACGTTGTACTGTAGGATAAATCAGATAACCCTACAAACCACGTTGCTTTGGTATATGTTGTTTAATAAACAGGTACTGTATATGTCATTTGATAAACAGGTATATATTTTTAACAGATCCAAAAAGAAAAAGATGGGGGACGCCCTGGAACTTGGATCTATTCAAAAGGTTGATTTGAAAGGTTGATTTTGAAATGTGGTGGTTCTATATTTTTAAAGCACGACTGACTCTGACTATAGACTGGACTTATTTTGAGCACATGAACCACATGTTTGTATTGTAAATTCTATATGTATGTCTATATGTATGTCTATATATATGTCTATATGTATGTCTGGCTGTATGTCTATGTATATATATGTTTATGGCTGTATGTCTGTCTATACGGCTGTATGTCTGTCTGTACGTATATGTCTGTCTATGTCTGTATGTATGTTTAGACTTTTTCCACAGACTATGAAAAAGGTAAAGTATTTTAAGTGAGTATAAATCGTCTCCTGTCTCCTGCTACAATGATCATGCTAATTAAGAACAACTTACTAATTAAAAACTAACCTCAAATCAAAGTGAGTGATTACTCATTTTCACTGAAGAATGAAATCATTTGTTGTTGTTGTGTTTTTTGCCATTAAATACAAATGTTTTAGATAATAAGAATGGAATTTTATTTTAAGTTTAAAGAAACGATTATTATTATAGCCAATTACAGAATTTAGTTTAAGTTAACAGATTTGACTCACTAAGGAGTTACCCACAGTTTGACCTTCCCCAGACCACAAATGGCTCATGGGATCAAAAGGCCTTAGTTTTATTTGACAATTTGCAAGTTTTTTGGTGTCCAGTTCTCCTCTAAAAAGACTACAGGTTTCCGGAACTCCTTCAGGGGGAGTTGCCAGTGATGCCAGTGAATCCCGCCTTGAAACGAGGTCCTGCTAGGGACGGCTGAACGGGACCCCAACAGGTGGTGGAAAGGACGCGTCATCTTCTCGAGAGGAAAAGCAGCAGCTGTTACATCTGAGTGACCAGTGCTCCCCTGAAAATGAGTGACCGGTGCTCCCCTGAAAAGGAAGTTTGGAACGATCGCTGAGCCAGATTTTGAGATGGATCTGGTCAGAGCAAAGCTCCCCCACTTTGTCAAGACATGTGGCTTGACTACACTATACCACACACAATTCAGGTTTGCGACCTGCTACTGTGCTCGTAATTCATGCCTGAATAGACTAAACAACAGACAGCTGGACAAGACTGAAGCCATCAAACTGCCTGATGCCCTCCACCCACAAGGCACACAAAAAGCTCTCCCCAAAGAAAAGAATGAACTTTGACAAAAACCCAAGAAGAAAAAGACTTGAACAAAAAGCTCTCCCCAAGAAGAAAAAGACCCGCACAGAAACTCACAGAAGAAAAAGACTTGAACAAAAGCTCCCCCCCAGAAGAAAAAAAAGACTCTTCTCCCCCCCCAGAATGAAATGAACTTATTCCACAGACATAAGCTTTTCCCCAAGCAGAACTGGACTGATCTCGTAAGCAAAAGCTTTCCCGCATGAAAAACTGGACTTATTCCACACACAAAGAACTTCCCCCCCCAGATGAAATGGACTTGTGCCCAACAATGAAAAACTGCACTTATTCCACACACAAAGAACTTTCCCCCCCAGATGAAATGGACTTGTGCCCAACAATTTCTGCCACAAACAAATCCCCAAGGAACAGAAAGAACGTGTTCTGACAACGGGACACTCCCTCCCCAGGAAAGACACTGAACTTACCCTCCCACAAAAAAAAAAAAAAAAAAAAAGATGGATGCTGTGAAGAAGAATGTTTGATCTATTTCATTTTTTAAGTTCAAACCGGTTGTTTTCGCTTTCCTGGACATTAGTTGATATCACAGAAGTTTCAAACCAACTGAAAGTTTATTTTATTTTTGTGCCCATAAAGGGCTATTTTGTTGTGTGTTTGAGAATTATTTCCCACATCTTTGAAAGTGTATAAGTTCCATTTAATTGGTTAAAACAAATTAGATTGGTTCTTTGGTTAAAACATATTAGATTGGTTCTTTTTATTTTAAAACAAATTAAATAGCTTATTTCTTTTATTTGTTTAACACAAATAGATTAGTTCTTTTTATATATATATGTTTCTTCTCAAAAGTTCTATTTCTTTGGAAAAAGCTTAGTTTTTGTGGGTAAATAGACTAATCCCTGCTAAATATATTATTCCTTTTAAAACTTTTGACATAAGCCATAAAGTGAGACCATACTCATTGCAAAATTCTCCTCAAAATCTTTATTTCTCTCAAACATTGAAATAAGTCATGAAATATGACAATCAACAGAGTTCTCCAAAACTTTATAATCTCTCAAACCATCCTAAAAAGGTGATTCTGCATGTTCAGGGCGTTACTGTGGAGGCACGGGACGGTGGTGTGAGTTTTTGCCTCTAAATTAGAAATTCGGCCTCAGGGGTTGTTTTCCGCACCGCTCACCTGATTGATAATGATCAGTTTATATATGATAAAGAGGATGAAATGATGGAGATGTTCAATATTTATCATCTAAAACTAATTACTCTGACCCAATAATTATAACCCAGCTCACTTATATCAAATATTCTCTGTTCCCTTTAAACACTTATATTTGATAGTACAAACATGTTGTTTGCTTTTCTCTTGATACAGAAAAGACAGTCTTCTAGCCTTGACAAATGTTTGGACTAGATGTTCTTGTTTGATCAGAACCATGACTTGTTTGTTTTATCTGTAAGACGTCAGAGCTTGTCAAACTCCACCTGCTTCTTGTTTAAATAGCTTGTCATGTCCAGTACAATTTGGAATTGTGCAGGACAATGTATTTGAGACCAAACTAAGTTTCAAAAGACATTAAAAGCCCTTCCCCTTTGCAAAGTTGTTTGTCTGATTTAACACTGTTCTCTTGTTTATCTTTGTGTGGTTTTTATTAAGGTAACAGGGGTTTAAAATCCCCATCATATATATATATATATATATATATATATATATATATATATATATATATATATACATATATATATATATATATATAAATAATTATTTACTAAATTCTGGTATATTTACATATCTAATTGTCTTTTTAAAACAATTTCTGATGAATTAATGAACTCATAGCAACTAAGGAGTGTTGTTTTTACATGTATAGGTTACTCATAAAATACTTCTATATTTTAATCTCAGATTGAAAGTTTCAAGACCAAATATGACCTTTCCTTCAGACTTTCACACGTACTGTACAGTCAATAGCCACTGTGGTTTAGTCTGCAGCAGTGAGGTGTTGTTTTGTCTTAAGGCACTCAGCGGTAATATGAGACATTTTTTTCACAGTCATTTATCAAAGTATATTTGTTGTTAGCTACAATGCGCTATAGCAAAAGAGCAATGCTTTAAAAAAGTCTGTATCTTGTTAAAATCAAGCACGGCAGTGGATAATGTAAAAGTATGAACTAGAAATCTGTGGAAATAACAGGTTGTTGGAAACCTTTATGAACAATTTGTCAAATAGTATAAATAAATTACGCAATTTTTGTTCGTACAACTTTTGAATGCGATTGTACCTGCTGTGGTCACTGAATTAAACTATTAAGTACATAAATAAAATGAATAAAAATGCAATGTCATTCACATTACAATATTTTGTACTTTTTAATATAATGTTGCACAACTCCATGTACACAGTGAAGTTTTGTAGAAAACAAATAAAGGCCTGCTAGTAAGCCCTTTAAGCTTCAGAGCTCTATAAAATCCCATTTTATTTTTTCTTCTCATTTAATGCTTAAGGTTTATTGACATTTAATTCTGTTGCACTTTGTAGCACTTTGAGATTTTCATTAATGAAAAGTGTGTTATAAATTGAATTCATCATTATTATTATTATTATTATTATTATTATTATTTATATTGTTTCCTTTCTTTAAAAGCTTCACAATAAAAATAACTTGATTGAATCTGAGATATATTTACCTTTTAATAGGGGTAAAATGATGACCGGATGTTTCTGTTGTTCTTATGATTGTGTGGCATAGGCTACATGTTTAGCTGCATGTAGAGCAAATAACCATAATCTGATCGTCAGTTATCACTCCAGCTGGGTTTTACTGACAGGTGTAAACACACACACTGCAGACAGAGTTGTCCATCTGGAATAGGATCAACTAGGATACATGTTTGTTTCACAGTCTTTTGAAACAAGATTGGGATTTAGTAAGGACCAAGGTGGGGTTTGTGTTAAACAATTTTTATCCACCCTTCGTAACCTGCTTTTCTGTGCAGGGTTTGCAGGGAAGCTGGTGGCTGTCTCAAAAGGTCATTGATGGGGAGGCAGAGTAAACCCCGGACATGTAGCTTGTTCATCACAGGACCTTACAGAGACTACAGCTATTCACACGTTCACTCTAATCTACTGGCGCTTCAGACACACCAGTTAACCTAGCATGCATACTTTTGGTTTGTGGGGGAAAAAAACTGGAGTACACTGATAAAATCCTTGCACTGAAAGAGCATTCCAGACAAATCTCACAAAGAAAAGACAGAGCTAGGTTTTGAGTCTGCAACCTTCTTTCTGCAAGACAAGAGCTCTAACCACTGCCCCACCCCTTGCATTGGATCTAAATGGATGTCGATCTATTTGCCGTGTGATGCTGTACAGATTTATAGACCCCTGATGACCTCTGTTTTGATGAAATGCTATCCAAGGTGCGCGATACACAAGGTAGTGTAGGTTGGTAAATGGCATGATTCAGTACAGTGCATGACAGCCTGTATATATGACATGTGATAAAGGATAGACATAAGATTCAGCGCTGTGTATGACATGGGCCTGATGAAGTATGTGAGAAAGCAGTTTACGATAAGGCAGCACTAGTAAAGGCCTATAACATGTCTTGATACAGCCTGAGATTATCTGAGCTTCATTAAGGTCAATGTATTGAACAATATCCATTATCGTTCGAAACACATAAACATAAATCTTCAAAGTTTTTTTGCACATATAAGTACAGCACATGCACACCAACACACAGTGCAAAGAGTGCATTAGTAACGTAACCTTCAGCAGTCTCACGCACAATGTAGCCTTCAACGGAGAATGTATTGCTGTAGGCCATAAACCAGAGGCCTTGGGCAGTGACAGAGAGCTCTGTGTGTGGGAGTTTAGGACAGAAATGAGTGAAGCTTTTTTTTTGTGTGTGTGAAAAAAGCCAAGTCACTATACGTGCGTGTGTTGTGAGAGTGGCAGTAAAAGGTTGTCTTTTAACACACGTATATTTTGAAAAGTGTTCCACGTTTGTGCCGATGTGCAAGTACAGCTCTATCATGCTGATGCAGGTGTTGCCCTTGACAACAGTGCTGTCACCACAGAGACCTGGAGTTGCACAAGGATGTGCTTCTGAATACCAATCAGATTCCTCATGGGTCACAGAGCGACCGGTGGTACATGCCCATCAAATTTCCAACCCATCCCACACTCCTTAGTATGAACAAATAATGTTCTTGTAATATTAATTTTTACTTGTTTTTATTTCAATATTTACCAAACTCATTCAAGTCACTAAAATCTGACACTTTTGTAGAATCTAAGCTGTCATGCATGCCCCTCTCCTGATCTGTCTATGCTGCTCTTCCTGGTTTAATATTTCAGAAGCTTCACTTCCACTCCACTTAACCTGTAGGCATGAACTCTCTCCTTTTGGGTGGCAGTTATTATCTTTGACCCATGGCCTGCATAAAAAGGTATGATGCCATCTTTTTTTTTTTTATACCTCACTCCAATATAATACTTTCCAATTGTGCCAACTGACTTAAATTCTTTACATTGAAGAAGCCAAAGAAAACAACCAAGAAGTCGACTTTACCTCTCAATTAACCCACTGAAGTATCTGATTTAAAACTAACTTTTCTGCAATAAAATAAACATTTCAAATGGTCAAATTATGCGTAGTTTCAATAAAGTGAATGGTCATGTTTTCTGATTAAAAAAGAACTTCAGCGTAAGTTTGTTAAACAGATTGCACAAACGACTGAGAGAAGACGTACCTTGTTGGGGTTTGATGCTGTAATTATCCACACACACTGTGCGTTGCTGTCATACTGAATCGGGAAGTTAGGAGACGTAAAGGTCCCAGACGGCCCCTGAAGATTACTGCCACAAGTCTTCACTGTAAACAGAAAATAAACAAACAAACAAAAGAAGACATAATGGCATTGTTAGTGAAGGCAACTGCACATTTAGAAGGGTTATTAGCAAACGCAATAGCACCCTGTTGAGTCTTGGCACTACAATGCAGAGACAATTATCTTTATAATTACTGTAAACCATTTAGGTAAGGCTCATCTAGAGACTCTGGTAATAAACCCAAACATTTTATGGCGTGTGTGGGTCACAGTAGATTTTTTGCAAAGAACAATTAAAAGTGACACCAATGCAACTGAGCAGTAGATGTAGGTGTACAGGAAGAGAAGAGGAATGCAGTGAGGAAGAGAACAAGGAACAGAAGGTCACATAGATGGTATCAATACTGTCAGTGACATCTCCCTGGATAGCATTATTTAATTGGAAGCTACTGGGTGTGAAATATCACGGGATTAACAAGAGTTGTGCCACTCACTGATAAAACATTTACCAGCAATTTACTTCAAGTATCTAAAGTAGCATTTAGATTCAAATTAAGTTATATCTTAAAAGATGCAGTCCATTTAAAAGACATCAAGGGGCAACATGGCACGTTTGGTTGATGTGCCATGCAAAAACGAAATTTGTCTGTATACTACTGAGATTTTCTTAAAGTCTTCATCAAATTATATTAAAGACATCAACGCTTATGCTGGAAAGTCATGCAAACGCACAGTCGTGCTAACGTTGCATTCAGTGGGGGTGTTGAGTGCGACACACGCTGGGCGTTGAATAAACCAACTAAGCCTTCATTTGGGTTTGTGCTCTGACTGGATGCGACAGAGAAGCTGCTTGTCTGTCCTTGGGTCGTCTTGTTCGACTGGGGAGGTAATTTTCTGGTTGGTTTGAAGCAGAGTTTGCTTCCTAATGAGTTTGTTCAGTGGCAGGCCACAAGAATACATACAGTCAACAGACAAGAAATAAGAGGATGAGCAGAATTTACAAAATAAATGCATATTTGGAGAGTGCTTGTACTGAAATGTTCCAAATAATCCAAGAAAATATGCCTAAATAAAAAAACTAATAGGACTAGATACTGGTCAGTCACAGAATCTGCAGTAAGGGCATTCTTCCAAGCACTCCCACTCACATAATCACTTTCAAGGCTACCACTTAGGCTTAGTGGTCAGGGCAAAGGAAAGGGACGAATAAAAGGAGCGTACCACAGCATGTTTGTGAGCATGTTTCTTCTTTCGGAGTGTAATGGAGTGTATCTGTGAGGTGCTGCAACAGAGTGTCAGAACAAGTACAAGACCCCTCAGAGACAACCTTATACTGTACCGTGCTTGTCTCAGTTACCGTGTTTGCCTGTCTCTCTCTCCACCGGATCATTGCCTGAATTCCCCCTGACTGTGTCCAGCTGATCCTCATTCTTCTAATTCTTGATGCGTCTTCAGTTGACCTTCCCTCGTGCTCGGCTCATTGCGATTTATACACTCGGAGATACGCAGAGATAAAGTGTGCGTGCATGCCTGAGCTGCACGGGAAAACGTGATTTATCCACATGTCTCCAAAAGTGTGTGTGCCTTTGTAAGTATGCGTGTGCTTTGACAGCTCAATCAGCGTGTCCTGAACAAATGGCCTGCACATCACTGTGCCAACAGCAAAAGCGGGCACCATGTTGCTACAGCAATATTGCAGAGAGAGTCATCACTAAAATTACCAAAGAGGCTAACAATCCATAATTTATAATAAAATGCCATCAATCTTTCATGATGCAGCTGAAAGTCATTTGATTTGTCTTTTGTTTTTTGTAACTTACGACTGTTTTTCTAACCAATGTGTATAAGACGGAACCAAATTACTTTTATCACTATAACTTAACCATGAGGAAAACAAGGTGGTTGATTTGTAGATTGTTTCCATTCAAAACCTGACTAAATAAAATAAAATAAAATAACATATTTATGTTCTGTTACATTTCAAGGCAACTCGGTGCACAGGGAATGGCAGATTTGTAATCCAAGACCTCTACGAGTGGAGCGAAGACGTTTGTTTGCATCAGTTGGTGCTCTGAAGCGGCATCTACATCAGGGTTTTAGATTAGTCAAAAAGTTTGTGTGATGCTACATAATAATCAGTTTTATGGAGAGCTGAAAGTTGTTTTCTTCTATATTTAAATGGGCACAAGGTATGGCTGCAGAGAAATTTCACAACACAACAGATGTTTTTACTGCTCACCTGACTGGCTTCAGCAAGTGTTTGATTAACCAACTCTTTCCGTTGGTAGTAGATGTTGACAGATGGCCCATTCATTCACCTGTTGAGTATTTTATATGCATGTTTCTGTTGTTTTTGAGCTTGAATTAAAGATTGAGTCGAAGCAAAGACATATCTATGATGGAATTGAAACCGAACTGGAACTGGGGCTCCATGGTACAAACACAAGGGAAATGTTCTCAGACAGAAACCAAATCAGGGTGGAGTGCTATATTTTCAGAGACACTGTTATTCATACAAAATGTAGTAGAGGCAGCTTTTCCCTGCTGTGTAATTATTTTTCTTAAATGTTCATGAATTTAAAATGGTAAATGGTAAATAGAGCTTATTTATATAGCGCTTTGCAGCCCCCTGCGAGGAGCCCCAAAGTGCTTTACAATACCAACCATCCACCCATTCATACACCGGTAGCGGCGACTGCCATGCAAGGCGCCATCCAGTCCTACCGGGAGCAACTCGGGGTGAAGTGTCTTGCCCAGGGACACAACGACACATGGTGAGGGAACCGGGATTCGAACCTCCAACCTTCCGATCGGGGGACGACTGCCATTACCACTACACCACGGCCGCCCAAAAGAAGAACACTTGTATCTCAGAGACATTACCAACTTTTGTAAAACAATAATATGAAATTGCAAATGGAATAGTATCCATCCATCCACCAATCCATCCATCCATTATGTTTTACCCGCTTCCTCTTTATTGGGTCATGGGGGTCAATGGTGCCCAGATCCAGCAGTGTGAGAGGTGGGGTACATCCTGGACATGTCACAAGTCCACCACAGGGACAGACAAATGAGACAAACAACCATCCACGCTCTCCTTACACCTGGAGACAATTTACAGTTACCAATCAGCCTAAAATGCATGTTTTTGGTCTTTGGGAGAAAACCAGAACACAGTAGTCCATCGTTACTCCGTGGTTCGACTTTTGCTGACTCGCTCTTTCGCAGTTTTTCAATGTAAGATTGTACACAACACACAATTGGCAACTTTAATATTACACGCATGATTGGGATTGTATGGGATAAAAAGTTTATGAAAAATACTTCGGACAGGTGCTGCCATTTTGTAGTTTTCTTTCAATAAGCATGCACTGTAACACACGTAAAAAAATAACTACATTACGCAGAAGCCAACAGTGCTTCCAGCCACTGCTTTCTGCTGAAATGAAGGGAAAGTTTTACAAAGAAAAGTCAGAAGTAACAATCTATATATTAAGCTCACAGAACTGGCAGGGAAATCGCAACTTATCCTGAAGCTTCCTGAAGCTAAATTATCTATGCGCACAACAACCTGGGCAAGGCAGTGGGCTTCATCGCTGCAGGGGAGGGATTCCAAACTGGAACCAAGCCAGACTGGAACTGAGCTTCTTTTTTTTTTTTTGCAGCACTGTACAGTACATATACATATGTTGTTAAAATTACATAGGTTTAAGAGTTTAGAACATTGCAAGAGTGTGTGAAGGGTTTATAAAGCTAAAATAAAATATAGCGTTCCTACTTTGTGGTTTTTCACCTATGTCTAGAACGTAAGCTCCGCGATAATGGAGGGTCTACTTTATCTGGAGTAAACCCATGCATGCAAAGATATAACATGCAAACTCCATCAAGAACGGCCCCCGGTCAGGATTTGAGCCTGCAACTTTCTTTCGGAGAGGTGGCAGCTTTACCAACTGCTCCACCTTGCCTACAGCTGTTTTTATTTTCTCATATTCGTTGTCTACTCTTTTTTTTTTAACTTACGCACAGTTTTAAGGGTATGAAGTTAAAAGAGCAAGACCATGTTCAAAGAGTTGACAAATTTCAAATCAAATCTGACACTGACAAGGCCTACTGGATGTTAAAAGCACACTGTTGAAATCCATAGTGAGAAGGAGTGAATGCATGTGGAATGAGCCCGTGTTTGTACGTGAGAGCACAATGCCATTATTTTCTACATGATCCCCCTCAGGATCTGCCTTCTTTGTCTTTGTTACTTTACTGAACTCTCACAAACCAGTATTTTAGCAGAAACATTTGGGAAGTGAACCAAAATTAAATTAGGTTTCAGGCAAGGATCGTTGTGCCAAGGCCCCCTGTACTGTACTGTACTGTAGCTTAAATGCTACAAGCGGTTTTCTCCAAAGTTTTGCTTTGTAGTTTCAAAGCATCAGTTGCCCAAAACGCACTAAAACATTGCCATGAGAGTGTTTTTAAAAATGTAGTACCCAACTTCAATACTTTGTCTTACAGTTTGAACTACTTTCCACTCAAAAGTAGCTGTAGTGTGACTCTGCTGCCTCCTCAGCAGGATGGTCTTTGTTGGTTATTGAATTGTCCCTGCAGTAAAGGCTCAGCTTCAATCATCCATACAGCAATAGCTACTGAAGCATACCGAGGACAGTTAACCCTTACCTGCTCCAGGTTGTCTCACTGACCCTGTACCCCAGCCAGACAGTAAAGATGACTGAAGGGGAAATGAATCAAATAGAAAATAAAATCTAATCACATGGATGAGTTTTACATTGCTTACACTGCATGGAAAGAGCTTAAGGTGGCATGATACTGTAGCAGCATGTCCCCTTGAAAATGTTACTATTGGTGTTTGTTGGTATTTTATTTTGTTTGTTTTCATTTTTGTACCTTAGAATTTCTAATATTAAGGAACTGTAATCATAATTTTGCACAATTATCTTTTCTTTTCTCATTGTGTACATGTACAGTACTGGTAAATACACAGACTAGTGAATCACTATATAGCCCCCATCTATTATTACAAAAGAGCTAAAAATTATAGATTCCCTTGAATATATAAATACATAGAAGCTTGACTTGTTCCTAAAAAGCAAGTCAAGCCTTAGAACCCAGAAAAAAAGCTTTATTAAAGATCAGTGCTTTCTGCAGGATGGTCAATCCGGCTCTTTTAACAAACCGCCTACAGTAGCAGATAGATTGACCAATGTATACACCGGGAATGATTGATGACATCATTAAGGTGGTGCACACTGTTCCAATGGCACTCATTCCAGTTGGAGCTTTAATGGGCGCGCACACACACCCACACAGAAAAAAAAAACATGCAGTCATTTGCTGAACTTGTTGTAAAGTGCCTGAACTCTTCAGTTCTCTCGTTTATCTTCCTCTCTGTTCTTAGAAATCAACATATGTGCTTTCCTGTGTGTGTGTAGGCTTGTGTAAAAGTAGCTGACATATAGACCTTCATTGAGTCAGTATATTCAGTCACATCAACTGAACTCCCCTGGAGTTTACACACAGACACAAACCGAGAGAAAAAGTTGGCTCAGTGGTCTTGCCATCTGTCCATTAATCAAGGTGCCACATGGATCCCCTCTCCCAGTCTCCGTCTCTGTCTTTGCTCACTCCCATAAAATGTTATGAGTGGAAAAAGCACACTGCAATTTGATAGCTGGTTTTGTAAATTTAATTTTTGTGATCTTTTGGGGCTTTCGGTTTGGTCTTTAGCTTCCAGTAAAGTGAGTACCACACTCGCCTGTCTTTTGCTGTTAATAGTTTCTTTCCATTGGTTCACTGTTGTGACATATACAACACATTTTCAAGAGCCAATCACTTCATTTTCTTTTTAGTGCTCTAAAAGACACATTTAGCTATATGAAAGTGTTTTGACAGAAGCGTCCCTTTAATGGGTTAGCTGGCTTGACGCTTCATGACAGATTGCCTTTCTGTCGTTTTTATTTATGAGTTTCCGCATTAGTTGTTGGCTGGTTGGATGAAAATGTCAAATCTGAGATGTGTGGAGCTAAACGCAGCCTGCCTCTAATTCTAGTTTTGTTTAATAGGAGATAAAAGCTAAAAGCAGGGATGTTGTGCTTTAAAAAAAATATATGTTCTTATTTGAGATGGAAAGATTGTTGACCTTATTACCTGCTGCAGTCATTTAATACACTTATTTATTCATATGCGCCCACAAAGGTGGAGGACGAGCAGTCAGAGGTCATTTTGTTTTGGATGAAGTACATACTTCTTGGCTTGCATCTGTTCCATAAAATGTGGCCTAAAATGAGCATACTGAGTGCCAAGATAGATGGAGTAAAGCAGATCAGCTTGTGTCTTTGCAGATGCAGCACTTTTTTGGGCTTTCGCTATTTGCAAAACTTTTACTGGCGTTTCCTTACGCATTGTCAATAATTGTATGGATTATATTTTCAGGCAAAATAGGGACTTAACTGACAATTTGGTATAATGGTTATGAGTAACATAGTTCTACAGTTTTTGGAGTATCTTCTGTTTAGGTCAGAAATTAAATAGAATCAAATAGAAATGTGCTGTACTATAATGTATTTGACTTTTTGCCAATAAAATAATATATAATATTTAATGCATGGATAATTAAAATTGTAAGTAAGTGCTCTATGATTGTCATCCCAACATCTATCACCATATAGACCCTTCTAAAACATTTCCAAAGGTAAAATAATCATAAATATACTTATAGTCATTGTAGGGCTGGACAATAATTTGATATCAATACAGTATATGCCACAATATACTTTTATTCAATAATGGTAATATGAGTTTTAAGCACATTTTTGATAGTTCAATATGATTACAGCATTTCACTGACACATATATTTTTCTGTTCGGGTTGAAGCGGCCGCTTCAGTTTCAACCCGAACAGAAAAAGCTGTGACACAGCTGCGTAAGCGTGTGGTGACGTAGATGATACGCAGAGTTCAAGTCCATATGGCATTAGCAGTAGCAGGCAAGGCTAGGCTAATCTCCATCCATCCATTATCTTTTACCCGCTTCTTCCATTTTGGGTCACGGGGGTCGCCGGTGCCCATGTCCAGCAATCACTGTGCGAGGGGCAGGGTACACCCTATATGGGTCACCAGTCCATCACAGGGACACATAGAGACAAACGAGACAAGCAACCATTCGCGCTCTCACTCATACCTAAGGACAATTTAGTTACCAATCAACCTAACATGTATGTTTTCGGTCTGTTGGAGGGAACTGGCGCACCCGGAGAAAACCCACGCATGCACAGAAAGAACATGCAAGGCCCCCGGACCAGGATTTGAACCAAGGACCTGTTCGCTGAGAGGCAGCAGCTCTACCAGTTGTGCCACCGTGCTGCCCTAAGCTAATCTCCAACACATGTTGAGTTTTTTCTTCAAAATGATTCCCATGACCGTCAGAATGTGACTGAACAAGCTTTCACAAGGGAGGAGAAAGCAGATGACATCATTGATACGAGAGGAAAGACTAATTTGGTGGTGTGGACGTGGACCGGCTATCTATGATCCAATAAACTGCAGGTTTCAGTGTGCTGCAAAATGTGATGGAGAGTCGTTCCAACTATTGGTGGGAACACATCTGACTTTTTTCACCGTCTGAAGAGTTTCCACTCAATAGAATATGCTGAGAGTCAGAAGATGAAGCACAATGAAAGTTTGAGGCAAAGTGTCCATGAAACATCACCCCCAGCTGTATCAAAAGAGAAACCAATGTTTGTTGCATAGGTTAGGTTATGTTGTTTAAAGTTAAAACTATTAATATTGACAAAGCTGAGTGTTTTATGTTTATTTGACGGTGATTTCAATTTTTTTTTCAAGCTAAATATAGATAAAAGGTGAACAACAGTTTTACTTCTACATCGTTTATATTGATATTAATTACAGTATATTGTTACCGACCAAAATCAAGAAATATATTGTGATAAAAGTTTTGGCTTTATCGTCCAGCCCCAACATTGCATTCTTTGAGGTACTGTTACATGTACAGCTGAAACTGCATTTGCCTGGTTGCTTAATCTTAAAAATGTGAATCTGACAGCTTACTGAAGAATAGCACAAATAAAAGAACATTTTTATGCATCAATACAATTTATTCAACTTCTTAGACTATTAGCACCAAATGAACCTCTTCTGCCTTCAAGGCATCTTTACTTTTTGAATTTCAATATTAGATTTTAGCCCTTGAGGGACTTTTTTTATTTTATTCATTTTTTATAGAGAGAGAGTCGATGTTATACTCTAGTCTGCTTTTTAAACTAAAGTGCTCCATTTGGAGCTAAAATGTTTAAATGGAATGTTTGCAATTTCCTCGTACAGCTTTTATTTAATTTTTTTGTATTCTGCAATTCTTTTAGGTAGCCTAAATGAAGCTTCAACATTGTTGTAAAGAATGTAAGATTTCAGGGTTGTCATTCACTCAGCGAAAGTCTAGTTTCTCCAGGAATCATGAGATTTTTGAGGGTAGCTCTCCTTTACGTTCACCAAAGTGCAACAATACATGCGAATGACAAAGAAGAGGCACAAAAAAGACATCTGTTTTAACAATATTCTTTGCCTAGACTAGCAAGAGCAAGTCGTGTAATAATGTTTGTGACTTTGCTGTTATCGAAACAGTAAAATGGTGCAAAACATTTGCTCCTACTATTCGTCTTTGAGCATATGGGAGCCTAACTTAGATATTTGCATCTTGTGTAATGGGACCATGTAGGAGTAACTTTGTGTTATGAGATGCTTAAAATAAAGATCAACTTGCACATAATTATTAGTTTCTTAGCAACGGCAATAAACGATGGTAGTGGGCATTGTCAAAGTTGTGTATGCTGGGAATATTGCTAATTGTGTCTTTATGCAACAGAGTTTGTACATTAAATGTATGCTCCTTAAGAGTCCTAGCAGATCAACAAAGATGTCTCCCTCTGCATCTGTCTTACAACAAGGATAATTTCTGAGTGCTTTCTTTTTAGCTTTGCACTGCTTTAGCAAGACAAAGAAATGGTAAATGGACTGTACTTATATAGCGCCTTTCTACCTTATTAAGACACTCAAAGTGCTTTACACTACAATCTGTGCCCTCATTTACCCATTCATACAGCACTCTACAAGATCTCTACAAAGCTAACTGAACAAATCATTCTAAAGAGAATACCATAATCAGTGCTTTAGATCACATTCATACACTGATGAGACACACATCGGAGGCAATGAGGGGTTCAGTGTTTTGCCCAGGGACATTCTGACATGGATTGCTGGTGGATTCAAACCCCCAACTTTTGCATTGGAGGACGACTGCCCTAACCTCTCAGCCACAGCTGCCCCAAAGAAGAAGAAATGAAACAAACAAACAAACAAACAAACAAAACAAAAAACTGAGGTCATATCCTTCTTTGGAGAGACTAATCCCATCATCATACAGGTTAAATCAACCTTTTGGGTCTATTTAACACCCTGTTATAAAGCATTTAGTCAAGATGAGTCCGTAGAAGCTGTTAAAATGATAAAGAGCCAATCAAAAGTGTCACCATTGTCATATTTCAAAGAATATGTTAATTATTAAGGTTGCTTGGCAGGACCAAATTAGAGCCACAATGAGATACTCATGTCCAAACTAGACTGACATTGTAAAATTCTGCCTGTCTTAAAGGATCTGTGCTGTCTTGATAACATGAGCCTAAAGGAGGTCAGTCACCTCTTGTGTCTGCTTCACACGAGGAACCCAGAGCAGTCAAGGCTAGTGTTTAGACTGTAACCTTTAACCCCCGGGCAAGGCAGCACAACCTGCAGCTGGCTAGAATCCACCTGAGAATACAACACACACAAAGTCTGAATTCTGTATGGGTTCCCAGGTGCTACTAATCCTCATGTACGGCATGTCAGTGTTTTACTGCTGGAAATAGGCAAATGATTAGCGATGCTTATTTTTAACTTCCTAATTTAGGATTAAAACGGGCAAAACGTGTTTTTTTATTTTATTTTTGGGGTGGTTGTGGCTGAGTGGTGAGATCAGTTGTTCTCCAATGCAAGAGTTGGGGGTTTGATTCCACCAGCAGTCGCATGCTGAAATGTCCCTGGGCAAGACACTGAACCCCTCCTTGCCTCCAATGTGTGTCCCATCGGTTTATGGTTGTGATAAATCACTGATTAATCTTCGTACCAAAATAGTAGTGTGCCATATGAATGGGTAAATGAGGGCACAGATAGTGTTGTAAAGTGCTTTGAGTATTTTGATAAGATAGAAAAGTGTTATACAAGTAAAGTCCATTTACCATTTTATCCCTTTTCTGCCCCTCAGTATCTCCATTTTTTCTGACCTCTCTCTCCACACCCCCACCCGCCACCCACACACACACACACACACAAGCAGTCCCGCGGTATACTCAGTGAAAACTGTTTTTTATGTTAAAGCATGTGTGGCCAGCTACAGTCAGCAGCCAAGTTATGGAAGACATGACAAACAATTTTGGCATTTAACACGACAGACACCTCCGCTCTCTGCCTCCCTCATCTGTCTGTATGTGTGTGTAGGTTTCGCATGTCTGAGCTCACATATGAGCAGGTAAATAAACTTTGAAATACAGTGTGTAGACTTTCCGTGAGTGTTTTGTGACTATGGGTACACAGAGGCACTACCTAATAAATTATTATGTTTAATTATCAGAGATCAAACCTGACAATGTTCAGGGTGTTTTAATAATGCTTAGTCCTGAACCATAATCATCATTGTTCCTATAAAATGAATTAGAAAATTAATTAGAATTATCGGTGATGTAGTTTGTGTATTACAGTTAGAAATATTAAGTAGAATTATTCATTTTGTGACCTAGTTTATGTTTTACAGTCAGGAAAATTAAGTAGAATTATTCATTTTGTGATGTTGCTTGAAAGTTATCATTGGTTGAACAAACTGTGAAATAGGGGCAGATATAATAAGATTTCATCTTCTTTCTGCTCCCTTCATTTTATCCTACTTGTAATCTTGTATCTGATGAAACTGTCTTGTATTGTTCTTTTAAAATGAATGAATAAACATCAAATCAAAATCAAATCAAATCAAATGTAGTGTGCTCACAAAGTACTAAATATCAAAAGTAAATCCAGAGAGCAGGGGCAACCTCTGCATTCTCCTGACTATAGCTCTACTTGGATGTACCAGTGACCCAGGACCAACAAAGACAATTTTTTTTTTTTTTAAGTTTTCAGAAGTGAGAGATCATCTCTTGTGCTGATCTCTCCTGGGTCACACTCAGAATGTTTTAGAAGGCTCTTTCATAAATGTTCAAAATGGCTGCACAACCAGGTCCATCTTTATGCTCCCTCTGGTCATTCAAAAATCACTGATGAAGCTGGCCACTTCCTACTCAGATGTAAGCTCTCAGTAATGAAGCAGGCAGGGCGGGCCTGAAAAGGGCGAGAAGCAGAACTCAGAGTCAGAGTCAGAGTCAGAGAGTCTTTATTGTCATTTGCACCGCATGTGGTACATGAGATGAAAACGAGATTATGTACACGAGGTCCCAGTTACATCCAACAACAAATGAAAGAGAAAAACAGTAATAACATCGAGAACTAACTAAGAAAAACATCAACTAGTAATACACTAAGCCTAATATAGTGGGAATAAACAGCAGCACGAACATGAGTTTGTATGAGCAGATGGTCACAGATGAACACAGATGAACACAGCAACAAGAAAACATATCAGCATCAGCATGATGTGATATTTTGCAGTGTTTATTTTAATTTTATTTTTATTTATTCATGAGTCTAACAGCCTCAGGGTAGAAGCTGTTCCTCAGTCTAGTGGTTCTACACTTGATGCTCCTCAACCTCCGTCCTGAGGGGAGTGGGGCAAAGAGTGAGTGTGCTGGATGAGTGAGGTCTTTCATGATGCAGGTGGCTCTTTTCCTGCATCTAGAGGTGTAAATGTCTGTGATGGTGGGGAGACTGACTCCAACAGACTTCTGTGCAGCCTTCACCACTCTCTGCAGAGCTTTCCTCTCTTCAACTGTGCAGCCTCCATGCCACACGTTGATGCTGGAGCACAGGATGCTCTCCACTGCACACCTGTAGAACGAGGTGAGAACTGGGCTGCTCAGACCGGCTCGTCTCAGCCGTCTGAGGAAGTAGAGTCTCTGATGACCTTTCTTGATCAGGCTGGTGGTGTTGTTGCTCCAGCTGAGGTTATCATTCATGTGTACACCCAAGTATTTGTAGCTGGAGACCACTTCCACTGCAGACCCACCTATTATCAGTGGGGCATGGGTGTGTTTGTTCCTTCTGAAGTCCACAATCATCTCCTTTGTCTTCTTCACATTCATGTGAAGATTATTCTCTTTGCACCAGCTCTCCAGGTGTTCCACCTCCTGTCTGTAGCTGGACTCATCATTGTTTGTGATGCATCCCACCACCGCTGTATCATCTGCAAACTTAACAATATGACAGCCTGGAAGTGTGGCTGTACAATCATATGTGAGCAGAGTGAACAGAAGGGGGCTCAGCACACATCCCTGGGAGAGCCAGTACTCAGCATTGTTGTTGTGGTAAATGTGTGTTGGACATCTCCCTTTTGTAATTTACAAAACATAATGAATTAATCCACTTTAGCAATCCTCTTTGTGGTAAAATTTTTAAACTAACTACAAACTTGTGTCATAATTGATCTTACCTCTATAATAAATCTGTTTGTTGTTGTTAAATCCTGCGAGCGGGCGGTTGCAAACTTATAACATCAGTTCATCACATTATTGAGCTGTGGTATATCATTTTTTCCATTCTGCACAAATTGCCAGCCTGACTCTGTTACTATCTTACTCAGAGGCGCACCACAAGTGGTCTGTCTGCGACCCCCTCACAGTTTTGGTGTTTTCTGAATGAACTGAGACCTTCAGAACACATCGCAGTCCCAGACTGAGGCATCAGTGAAAGTGCCTAAAGAGAATCATTAAGCTGTAGTGCATCACCACATCCAGAAAAGGCTGTGTTAATTGGGCCATTTCTATTGAGTCACACAGGGCACCAAATCAGATCAGTGACCTTCCACGTAGGAAGTCTCTATTTTTGAAAGCTCAGGCCTCAGAATTGATTGTAGCACAGTTGTACTGTACTTGTGTGACCAAAACTATAGCTTTTTATTCTTACTCTAGAAGTGTTTTGTTGCGGAAAGACTGCCTATAGTAAGGAGGTCTCAAAGTGTAAACGTCATAAATTAGAACCAACTCGTGCTCCTCCTTTGGTCTCTATGGGGTTTACTGATGCGTTGCCCAAGCAAGTCTGTAGGTTTACTCCCCAGTGGGAGCAATCTCCTGTCAGTACCCCGTGGCACATTACTGGTGCTGTTAGCACAGTGAGACCATACCACTGGGTTGCTCGCACAAAGCAAGTTGCCCCGCTGCACAAAACAACACTTTTTAGTTTGGGCCTGGTTACACACAAACATGCCTTTGTACTTCTCTCAGTAAAGTGTGGCGTTCCAGCATCCTGCTCCAAGGGTTCAATGGGGTTTGACAGGGCCAGAGAGTGAGGGTGTGATGGATTTTGGAAGAAGGCTGGTGGATAGAGGAGCGAGCAGTGGATAATCCAGTTACTGTTGGGGCCAGAGAAAACACTGGCATGCTAACAAGTGTGGTCAGCCTACAACCATTACTGCCCAGTTGTTTTTTTCTGTATGGGACCTTCATCCCTCATTGACTAGTCTCCCTTCTGCCGCAATGTGACTTCTAAAACTCACTGCCCACTCATTTACTCTTTTCACGAGCTGGGCTAATTGATTTGTCAGGTGAGGTTTTACACTTCATCGTTAAGATCTCTGTGAAGGGCTTAAAATAGTAATGATGGTTTCCATTATAACTGTCTTATACTTTAAAGTATTTTATGACGTCTCACTTGGACAAATGTGGTTGAGTTTATTTTACTTTTTTTTTTGTTTTGACCTTCATTTATTGTAAGAACAGCTTATTTCCCAGTGTTTCTATGGGGATACATGCTGAGGAGTATGATATGTCTTACCTTTGCACACTGGTCGGTGGTCACTCCAGGCTGCAAAAACTTCGGCCACTCTTTGACAGCTGATGGTTTTACTGCCCTGAAGTACGTAGTCCTCTTCACAACTGAACTGCACCACACTGCCAATGCTATACAAACATATGCAGAAATAAGCACACAAAGAGTGAGAGCTGCAGAAAAAAAAAAAAATATTGTCAACTTGCAAATAAATACTCTTTGAAAATCTGTTTTCAAATGTAAGATATGCATATTTTTTTAAAAGTTGACATGTTTACAAGTTTTAATTGTACCTGAAGTCATTGCCATGACGTTTTCCATTCTCTGGTTCTCCGGGGTCAGGGCAAGAGTTAGACGCCTGTCTCACTCCCCCTTCATTTACTATATAGAGAAAGAAACATGCACACCGCCAGGAAAATAGGTTAGAATGAGACAGAAAGGGCAGTAGTAAAGCAGTACAGCTTCGTCCAACCAACATACTCATCTGTCCTTTCCCTACAGGAGATGGTATATTGGCTGTCCTTATGTAGCGCTTCTCTTGCCAACCAGGCTACTCAAAGCCTTTTACAATACAATCTGTGGCCACATTTACCCATACACACATTCATTCATACAGCACTGTACCTTCACAAAACTAATCTGAATAAGTCATTCTGTAGTCTAATCAGTACTTTAGATCACATTCCTGCACTGATGGTGCACATATCAGTCTATGAATGTGGTAAAGAAGGACACAGTGTTTGCCCAGGAACACTTCTACA